>CAUYWW010000277.1:1287500-1616000 GCA_963576845.1 Megachile leachella
CAGTTCTATCGATAATAACTGCATAATATGGGTAATAATGCATGTTATATTGATAATAATATAAGTAATAAGTATAATTATTACAGTTCTAGCGATAATAACTGGATTATATGGGTAATAATGCACGTTATATTGCTAATAATATAAGTAATAAGTATAATTATTACAGTTTTAGCGATAATAACTGCATTATATGGGTAATAATGCATGTTATATTGATAATATCGGGAGTAATAAGTATAATTATTATAGTTCTAGCGATAATAGTAGTAAAATATGGCTGATAGTGCATGTTATAATGATAATAATAAAAGTAATAAGTATATTTATTATAGTTCTATCAATAATAACTGCATAATATGGGTAATAATGCACGTTATATTGCTAATAATATACGTAATAAGTATAATTATTACAGTTCTAGCGATAATAACTGCATTATATGCGTAATAATGCATGTTATATTGATAATATCGGAAGTAATAAGTATAATTATTACAGTTCTAGCGATAGTACTAGTAAAATATGGCTAAGAGTGCCTGTTATATTGATAATAATAAATGTAATAAGTATATTTATTATACTTCTGTCGATAATAACCATTATATGGGTAATAATGCACGTTATATTGCTAATAATATAAGTAATAAGTATAATTATTACAGTTCTATCGATAATAACTGCATAATATGGGTAATAATGCATGTTATATTGATAATAATATAAGTAATAAGTATAATTATTACAGTTCTAGCGATAATAACTGGATTATATTTGTCATAATGCACGTTATATTGCTAATAATATACGTAATAAGTATAATTATTACAGTTCTAGCGATAATAACTGCATTATATGGGTAATAATGGATGCAATATTGATAATATCGGGAGTAATAAGTATATTCATTATAGTTCTAGCGATAATAACTGCATAATATAGGTAATGATGCATGTTATATTGATAATAATAAAAGTAATCAGTATATTTATTATAGTTCTATCAATAATAACTGCATAATATGGGTAATAATGCACGTTATATTGCTAACAATATAAGTAATAAGTATAATTATTACAGTTCTAGCGATAATAATTGCACTATATGGGTAATAATGCATGTTATATTGATAATATCGGGAGTAATAAGTATAATTATTATAGTTCCAGCGATAATAACTGCACAATATGGGTAATAATGCATGTTATATTGATAATAATATAAGTAATAAGTATAATTATTACAGTTCTAGCGATTATAACTGCATAATATGGGTAATAATGCATGTTATATTGATAACTATATAAGAAATAAGTATAATTATTACAGTTCTAGCGATAATAACTGCATAATATGGGTAATAATGCATGTTATATTGATAATATCGGGAGTAATAAGTATAATTCTTATAGTTCTAGCGATAATAGTAGTAAAATATGGCTAATAGTGCATGTTATATTGATAATAATAAATGTAATAAGTATATTTATTATACTTCTGTCGATAATAACTGCATTATATGGGTAATATAGCACGTTATATTGCTAATAATATAAGTAATAAGTATAATTATTACAGTTCTATCGATAATAACTGCATAATATGGGTAATAATGCATGTTATATTGATAATAATATAAGTAATAAGTATAATTATTACAGTTCTAGCGATAATAACTGGATTATATGGGTAATAGTGCACGTTATATTGCTAATAATATAAGTAATAAGTATAATTATTACAGTTTTAGCGATAATAACTGCATTATATGGGTAATAATGCATGTTATATTGATAATATCGGGAGTAATAAGTATAATTATTATAGTTCTAGCGATAATAGTAGTAAAATATGGCTGATAGTGCATGCTATAATGATAACAATAAAAGTAATAAGTATATTTATTATAGTTCTATCAATAATAACTGCATAATATGGGTAATAATGCACGTTATATTGCTAATAATATACGTAATAAGTATAATTATTACAGTTCTAGCGATAATAACTGCATTATATGCGTAATAATGCATGTTGTATTGATAATATCGGAAGTAATAAGTATAATTATTACAGTTCTAGCGATAGTACTAGTAAAATATGGCTAAGAGTGCCTGTTATATTGATAATAATAAATGTAATAAGTATATTTATTATACTTCTGTCGATAATAACTGCATTATATGGGTAATAATGCACGTTATATTGCTAATAATATACGTAATAAGTATAATTATTACAGTTCTAGCGATAATAACTGCATAATATGGGTAATAATGCATGTTATATTGATGATAATAAAAGTAGTAAGTATAATTATTCCAGTTCTAGCGATAATAACTGGATTATATGGGTCATAATGCACGTTATATTGCTAATAATATACGTAATAAGTATAATTATTACAGTTTTAGCGATAATAACTGCATTATATGGGTAATAATGCATGTTATATTGATAATATCGGGAGTAATAAGTATAATTATTATAGTTCTAGCGATAATAGTAGTAAAATATGGCTGATAGTGCATGTTATAATGATAATAGTAAAAGTAATAAGTATATTTATTATAGTTCTATCAATAATAACTGCATTATATGCGTAATAATGCATGTTATATTGATAATATCGGGAGTAATAAGTATAATTATTACAGTTCTAGCGATAATACTAGTAAAATATGGCTAAGAGTGCCTGTTATATTGATAATAATAAATGTAGTAAGTATATTTATTATACTTCTGTCGATAATAACTGCATTATATGGGTAATAATGCACGTTATATTGCTAATAATATACGTAATAAGTATAATTATTACAGTTCTAGCGATAATAACTGCATAATATGGGTAATAATGCATGTTATATTGATGATAATAAAAGTAGTAAGTATAATTATTCCAGTTCTAGCGATAATAACTGGATTATATGGGTCATAATGCACGTTATATTGCTAATAATATACGTAATAAGTATAATTATTACAGTTTTAGCGATAATAACTGCATTATATGGGTAATAATGCATGTTATATTGATAATATCGGGAGTAATAAGTATAATTATTATAGTTCTAGCGATAATGGTAGTAAAATATGGCTGATAGTGCATGTTATAATGATAATAGTAAAAGTAATAAGTATATTTATTATAGTTCTATCAATAATAACTGCATAATATGGGTAATAATGCACGTTATATTGCTAACAATATAAGTAATAAGTATAATTATTACAGTTCTAGCGATAATAATTGCACTATATGGGTAATAATGCATGTTATATTGATAATATCGGGAGTAATAAGTATAATTATTATAGTTCCAGCGATAATAACTGCACAATATGGGTAATAATGCATGTTATATTGATAATAATATAAGTAGTAAGTATAATTATTACAGTTCTAGCGATTATAACTGCATAATATGGGTAATAATGCATGTTATATTGATAATTATATAAGAAATAAGTATAATTATTACAGTTCTAGCGATAATACTAGTAAAATATGGCTAAGAGTGCCTGTTATATTGATAATAATAAATGTAGTAAGTATATTTATTATACTTCTGTCGATAATAACTGCATTATATGGGTAATAATGCACGTTATATTGCTAATAATATACGTAATAAGTATAATTATTACAGTTCTAGCGATAATAACTGCATTATATGCGTAATAATGCATGTTATATTGATAATATCGGAAGTAATAAGTATAATTATTACAGTTCTAGCGATAGTACTAGTAAAATATGGCTAAGAGTGCCTGTTATATTGATAATAATAAATGTAATAAGTATATTTATTATACTTCTGTCGATAATAACTGCATTATATGGGTATTAATGCACGTTATATTGCTAATAATATACGTAATAAGTATAATTATTACAGTTCTAGCGATAATAACTGCATAATATGGGTAATAATGCATGTTATATTGATGATAATAAAAGTAGTAAGTATAATTATTCCAGTTCTAGCGATAATAACTGGATTATATGGGTCATAATGCACGTTATATTGCTAATAATATACGTAATAAGTATAATTATTACAGTTCTAGCGATAATAACTGCATAATATGGGTAATAATGCATGTTATATTGATGGTAATAAAAGTAGTAAGTATAATTATTCCAGTTCTAGCGATAATAACTGGATTATATGGGTCATAATGCACGTTATATTGCTAATAATATACGTAATAAGTATAATTATTACAGTTTTAGCGATAATAACTGCATTATATGGGTAATAATGCATGTTATATTGATAATATCGGGAGTAATAAGTATAATTATTATAGTTCTAGCGATAATAGTAGTAAAATATGGCTGATAGTGCATGTTATAATGATAATAATAAAAGTAATAAGTATATTTATTATAGTTCTATCAATAATAACTGCATAATATGGGTAATAATGCACGTTATATTGCTAATAATATACGTAATAAGTATAATTATTACAGTTCTAGCGATAATAACTGCATTATATGCGTAATAATGCATGTTATATTGATAATATCGGAAGTAATAAGTATAATTATTACAGTTCTAGCGATAATACTAGTAAAATATGGCTAAGAGTGCCTGTTATATTGATAATAATAAATGTAGTAAGTATATTTATTATACTTCTGTCGATAATAACTGCATTATATGGGTAATAATGCACGTTATATTGCTAATAATATACGTAATAAGTATAATTATTACAGTTTCAGCGATAATAACTGCATTATATGGGTAATAATGCATGTTATATTGATAATATCGGGAGTAATAAGTATAATTATTATAGTTCTAGCGATAATAGTAGTAAAATATGGCTGATAGTGCATGTTATAATGATAACAATAAAAGTAATAAGTATATTTATTATAGTTCTATCAATAATAACTGCATAATATGGGTAATAATGCACGTTATATTGCTAATAATATACGTAATAAGTATAATTATTACAGTTCTAGCGATAATAACTGCATTATATGCGTAATAATGCATGTTATATTGATAATATCGGAAGTAATAAGTATAATTATTACAGTTCTAGCGATAGTACTAGTAAAATATGGCTAAGAGTGCCTGTTATATTGATAATAATAAATGTAATAAGTATATTTATTATACTTCTGTCGATAATAACTGCATTATATGGGTCATAATGCACGTTATATTGCTAATAATATACGTAATAAGTATAATTATTACAGTTCTAGCGATAATAACTGCATAATATGGGTAATAATGCATGTTATATTGATGGTAATAAAAGTAGTAAGTATAATTATTCCAGTTCTAGCGATAATAACTGGATTATATGGGTCATAATGCACGTTATATTGCTAATAATATACGTAATAAGTATAATTATTACAGTTTTAGCGATAATAACTGCATTATATGGGTAATAATGCATGTTATATTGATAATATCGGGAGTAATAAGTATAATTATTATAGTTCTAGCGATAATAGTAGTAAAATATGGCTGATAGTGCATGTTATAATGATAATAATAAAAGTAATAAGTATATTTATTATAGTTCTATCAATAATAACTGCATAATATGGGTAATAATGCACGTTATATTGCTAATAATATACGTAATAAGTATAATTATTACAGTTCTAGCGATAATAACTGCATTATATGCGTAATAATGCATGTTATATTGATAATATCGGAAGTAATAAGTATAATTATTACAGTTCTAGCGATAATACTAGTAAAATATGGCTAAGAGTGCCTGTTATATTGATAATAATAAATGTAGTAAGTATATTTATTATACTTCTGTCGATAATAACTGCATTATATGGGTAATAATGCACGTTATATTGCTAATAATATACGTAATAAGTATAATTATTACAGTTTTAGCGATAATAACTGCATTATATGGGTAATAATGCATGTTATATTGATAATATCGGGAGTAATAAGTATAATTATTATAGTTTTAGCGATAATAGTAGTAAAATATGGCTGATAGTGCATGTTATAATGATAACAATAAAAGTAATAAGTATATTTATTATAGTTCTATCAATAATAACTGCATAATATGGGTAATAATGCACGTTATATTGCTAATAATATACGTAATAAGTATAATTATTACAGTTCTAGCGATAATAACTGCATTATATGCGTAATAATGCATGTTATATTGATAATATCGGAAGTAATAAGTATAATTATTACAGTTCTAGCGATAGTACTAGTAAAATATGGCTAAGAGTGCCTGTTATATTGATAATAATAAATGTAATAAGTATATTTATTATACTTCTGTCGATAATAACTGCATTATATGGGTAATAATGCACGTTATATTGCTAATAATATACGTAATAAATATAATTATTACAGTTCTAGCGATAATAACTGCATAATATGGGTAATAATGCATGTTATATTGATGATAATAAAAGTAGTACGTATAATTATTCCAGTCCTAGCGATAATAACTGGATTATATGGGTCATAATGCACGTTATATTGCTAATAATATACGTAATAAGTATAATTATTACAGTTCTAGCGATAATAACTGCATTATATTGGTAATAATGCACGTTATATTGCTAATAATATAAGTAATAAGTATAATTACTACAGTTCTAGCGATAATAACTGCATTATATGGGTAGTAATGCATGTTATATTGATAATATCGGGAGTAATAAGTATATTTATTATAGTTCTATCGATAATAACTGCACAATATGGGCAATAATGCATGTTATATTGATGATAATAAAAGTAGTAAGTATATTTATTATAGTTCTAACGATTATAACTGCATAATATGGGTAATAATGCATGTTATATTGAGAATAATATAAGTAATAAGAGTAATTATTACAGTTCTAGCGATAATAACTGCATTATATGCGTAATAATGCATGTTATATTGATAATATCGGGAGTAATAAGTATAATTATTACAGTTCTAGCGATAGTAACTCCATTATATGGGTAATAATGCATGTTATATTGATAATAATATAAGTAATAAGTATAATTATTACAGTTCTAGCGATAATAACTGCATAATATGGGTAATAATGCACGTTATATAGCTAATAATATAAGTAATAAGTATAATTATTACAGTCCTAGCGATAATAACTGCATAATATGGGTAATAATGCATGTTATATTGATAATATCGGGAGTAATAAGTATAATTATTATAGTTCTAGCGATAATAGTAGTAAAATATGGCTAATAGTGCATGTTATATTGATAATAATAAAAGTAATAAGTATATTTATCATAGTTCTATCGATAATAACTGCATAATATGGGTAATAAAGCACGTTATATTGCTAATAATATAAGTAATAAGTATAATTATTACAGTTCTATCGATAATAACTGCATAATATGGGTAATAATGCATGTTATATTGATAATAATATAAGTAATAAGTATAATTATTACAGTTCTAGCGATAATAACTGGATTATATGGGTAATAATGCACGTTATATTGCTAATAATATAAGTAATAAGTATAATTATTACAGTTTTAGCGATAATAACTGCATTATATGGGTAATAATGCATGTTATATTGATAATATCGGGAGTAATAAGTATAATTATTATAGTTCTAGCGATAATAGTAGTAAAATATGGCTGATAGTGCATGTTATAATGATAATAATAAAAGTAATAAGTATATTTATTATAGTTCTATCAATAATAACTGCATAATATGGGTAATAATGCACGTTATATTGCTAATAATATACGTAATAAGTATAGTTATTACAGTTCTAGCGATAATAACTGCATTATATGCGTAATAATGCATGTTATATTGATAATATCGGAAGTAATAAGTATAATTATTACAGTTCTAGCGATAGTACTAGTAAAATATGGCTAAGAGTGCCTGTTATATTGATAATAATAAATGTAATAAGTATATTTATTATACTTCTGTCGATAATAACTGCATTATATGGGTAATAATGCACGTTACTTTGCTAATAATATACGTAATAAGTATAATTATTACAGTTCTAGCGATAATAACTGCATAATATGGGTAATAATGCATGTTATATTGATGATAATAAAAGTAGTAAGTATAATTATTCCAGTTCTAGCGATAATAACTGGATTATATGGGTCATAATGCACGTTATATTGCTAATAATATACGTAATAAGTATAATTATTACAATTCTAGCGATAATAACTGCATTATATGGGTAATAATGCATGTTATATTGATAATATCGGGAGTAATAAGTATAATTATTATAGTTCTAGCGATAATAGTAGTAAAATATGGCTGATAGTGCATGTTATAATGATAATAATAAAAGTAATAAGTATATTTATTATAGTTCTATCAATAATAACTGCATAATATGGGTAATAATGCACGTTATATTGCTAATAATATACGTAATAAGTATAATTATTACAGTTCTAGCGATAATAACTGCATTATATGCGTAATAATGCATGTTATATTGATAATATCGGAAGTAATAAGTATAATTATTACAGTTCTAGCGATAATACTAGTAAAATATGGCTAAGAGTGCCTGTTATATTGATAATAATAAATGTAATAAGTATATTTATTATACTTCTGTCGATAATAACTGCATTATATGGGTAATAATGCACGTTATATTGCTAATAATATACGTAATAAGTATAATTATTACAGTTCTAGCGATAATAACTGCATAATATGGGTAATAATGCATGTTATATTGATAATAATATAAGTAATAAGTATAATTATTACAGTTCTAGCGATAATAACTGCATTATATGGGTAATAAAGCACGTTATATTGCTAATAATATAAGTAATAAGTATAATTATTACAGTTCTATCGATAATAACTGCATAATATGGGTAATAATGCATGTTATATTGATAATAATATAAGTAATAAGTATAATTATTACAGTTCTAGCGATAATAACTGGATTATATGGGTAATAGTGCACGTTATATTGCTAATAATATAAGTAATAAGTATAATTATTACAGTTTTAGCGATAATAACTGCATTATATGGGTAATAATGCATGTTATATTGATAATATCGGGAGTAATAAGTATAATTATTATAGTTCTAGCGATAATAGTAGTAAAATATGGCTGATAGTGCATGTTATAATGATAACAATAAAAGTAATAAGTATATTTATTATAGTTCTATCAATAATAACTGCATAATATGGGTAATAATGCACGTTATATTGCTAATAATATACGTAATAAGTATAATTATTACATTTCTAGCGATAATAACTGCATTATATGCGTAATAATGCATGTTATATTGATAATATCGGAAGTAATAAGTATAATTATTACAGTTCTAGCGATAGTACTAGTAAAATATGGCTAAGAGTGCCTGTTATATTGATAATAATAAATGTAATAAGTATATTTATTATACTTCTGTCGATAATAACTGCATTATATGGGTAATAATGCACGTTATATTGCTAATAATATACGTAATAAATATAATTATTACAGTTCTAGCGATAATAACTGCATAATATGGGTAATAATGCATGTTATATTGATGATAATAAAAGTAGTACGTATAATTATTCCAGTCCTAGCGATAATAACTGGATTATATGGGTCATAATGCACGTTATATTGCTAATAATATACGTAATAAGTATAATTATTACAGTTCTAGCGATAATAACTGCATTATATTGGTAATAATGCACGTTATATTGCTAATAATATAAGTAATAAGTATAATTACTACAGTTCTAGCGATAATAACTGCATTATATGGGTAGTAATGCATGTTATATTGATAATATCGGGAGTAATAAGTATATTTATTATAGTTCTATCGATAATAACTGCACAATATGGGCAATAATGCATGTTATATTGATGATAATAAAAGTAGTAAGTATATTTATTATAGTTCTAACGATTATAACTGCATAATATGGGTAATAATGCATGTTATATTGAGAATAATATAAGTAATAAGAGTAATTATTACAGTTCTAGCGATAATAACTGCATTATATGCGTAATAATGCATGTTATATTGATAATATCGGGAGTAATAAGTATAATTATTACAGTTCTAGCGATAGTAACTCCATTATATGGGTAATAATGCATGTTATATTGATAATAATATAAGTAATAAGTATAATTATTACAGTTCTAGCGATAATAACTGCATAATATGGGTAATAATGCACGTTATATAGCTAATAATATAAGTAATAAGTATAATTATTACAATCCTAGCGATAATAACTGCATAATATGGGTAATAATGCATGTTATATTGATAATATCGGGAGTAATAAGTATAATTATTATAGTTCTAGCGATAATAGTAGTAAAATATGGCTAATAGTGCATGTTATATTGATAATAATAAAAGTAATAAGTATATTTATCATAGTTCTATCGATAATAACTGCATAATATGGGTAATAAAGCACGTTATATTGCTAATAATATAAGTAATAAGTATAATTATTACAGTTCTATCGATAATAACTGCATAATATGGGTAATAATGCATGTTATATTGATAATAATATAAGTAATAAGTATAATTATTACAGTTCTAGCGATAATAACTGGATTATATGGGTAATAATGCACGTTATATTGCTAATAATATAAGTAATAAGTATAATTATTACAGTTTTAGCGATAATAACTGCATTATATGGGTAATAATGCATGTTATATTGATAATATCGGGAGTAATAAGTATAATTATTATAGTTCTAGCGATAATAGTAGTAAAATATGGCTGATAGTGCATGTTATAATGATAATAATAAAAGTAATAAGTATATTTATTATAGTTCTATCAATAATAACTGCATAATATGGGTAATAATGCACGTTATATTGCTAATAATATACGTAATAAGTATAGTTATTACAGTTCTAGCGATAATAACTGCATTATATGCGTAATAATGCATGTTATATTGATAATATCGGAAGTAATAAGTATAATTATTACAGTTCTAGCGATAGTACTAGTAAAATATGGCTAAGAGTGCCTGTTATATTGATAATAATAAATGTAATAAGTATATTTATTATACTTCTGTCGATAATAACTGCATTATATGGGTAATAATGCACGTTACTTTGCTAATAATATACGTAATAAGTATAATTATTACAGTTCTAGCGATAATAACTGCATAATATGGGTAATAATGCATGTTATATTGATGATAATAAAAGTAGTAAGTATAATTATTCCAGTTCTAGCGATAATAACTGGATTATATGGGTCATAATGCACGTTATATTGCTAATAATATACGTAATAAGTATAATTATTACAATTCTAGCGATAATAACTGCATTATATGGGTAATAATGCATGTTATATTGATAATATCGGGAGTAATAAGTATAATTATTATAGTTCTAGCGATAATAGTAGTAAAATATGGCTGATAGTGCATGTTATAATGATAATAATAAAAGTAATAAGTATATTTATTATAGTTCTATCAATAATAACTGCATAATATGGGTAATAATGCACGTTATATTGCTAATAATATACGTAATAAGTATAATTATTACAGTTCTAGCGATAATAACTGCATTATATGCGTAATAATGCATGTTATATTGATAATATCGGAAGTAATAAGTATAATTATTACAGTTCTAGCGATAATACTAGTAAAATATGGCTAAGAGTGCCTGTTATATTGATAATAATAAATGTAATAAGTATATTTATTATACTTCTGTCGATAATAACTGCATTATATGGGTAATAATGCACGTTATATTGCTAATAATATACGTAATAAGTATAATTATTACAGTTCTAGCGATAATAACTGCATAATATGGGTAATAATGCATGTTATATTGATAATAATATAAGTAATAAGTATAATTATTACAGTTCTAGCGATAATAACTGCATTATATGGGTAATAAAGCACGTTATATTGCTAATAATATAAGTAATAAGTATAATTATTACAGTTCTATCGATAATAACTGCATAATATGGGTAATAATGCATGTTATATTGATAATAATATAAGTAATAAGTATAATTATTACAGTTCTAGCGATAATAACTGGATTATATGGGTAATAGTGCACGTTATATTGCTAATAATATAAGTAATAAGTATAATTATTACAGTTTTAGCGATAATAACTGCATTATATGGGTATTAATGCACGTTATATTGCTAATAATATACGTAATAAGTATAATTATTACAGTTCTAGCGATAATAACTGCATAATATGGGTAATAATGCATGTTATATTGATGATAATAAAAGTAGTAAGTATAATTATTCCAGTTCTAGCGATAATAACTGGATTATATGGGTCATAATGCACGTTATATTGCTAATAATATACGTAATAAGTATAATTATTACAGTTCTAGCGATAATAACTGCATAATATGGGTAATAATGCATGTTATATTGATGGTAATAAAAGTAGTAAGTATAATTATTCCAGTTCTAGCGATAATAACTGGATTATATGGGTCATAATGCACGTTATATTGCTAATAATATACGTAATAAGTATAATTATTACAGTTTTAGCGATAATAACTGCATTATATGGGTAATAATGCATGTTATATTGATAATATCGGGAGTAATAAGTATAATTATTATAGTTCTAGCGATAATAGTAGTAAAATATGGCTGATAGTGCATGTTATAATGATAATAATAAAAGTAATAAGTATATTTATTATAGTTCTATCAATAATAACTGCATAATATGGGTAATAATGCACGTTATATTGCTAATAATATACGTAATAAGTATAATTATTACAGTTCTAGCGATAATAACTGCATTATATGCGTAATAATGCATGTTATATTGATAATATCGGAAGTAATAAGTATAATTATTACAGTTCTAGCGATAATACTAGTAAAATATGGCTAAGAGTGCCTGTTATATTGATAATAATAAATGTAGTAAGTATATTTATTATACTTCTGTCGATAATAACTGCATTATATGGGTAATAATGCACGTTATATTGCTAATAATATACGTAATAAGTATAATTATTACAGTTTCAGCGATAATAACTGCATTATATGGGTAATAATGCATGTTATATTGATAATATCGGGAGTAATAAGTATAATTATTATAGTTCTAGCGATAATAGTAGTAAAATATGGCTGATAGTGCATGTTATAATGATAACAATAAAAGTAATAAGTATATTTATTATAGTTCTATCAATAATAACTGCATAATATGGGTAATAATGCACGTTATATTGCTAATAATATACGTAATAAGTATAATTATTACAGTTCTAGCGATAATAACTGCATTATATGCGTAATAATGCATGTTATATTGATAATATCGGAAGTAATAAGTATAATTATTACAGTTCTAGCGATAGTACTAGTAAAATATGGCTAAGAGTGCCTGTTATATTGATAATAATAAATGTAATAAGTATATTTATTATACTTCTGTCGATAATAACTGCATTATATGGGTCATAATGCACGTTATATTGCTAATAATATACGTAATAAGTATAATTATTACAGTTCTAGCGATAATAACTGCATAATATGGGTAATAATGCATGTTATATTGATGGTAATAAAAGTAGTAAGTATAATTATTCCAGTTCTAGCGATAATAACTGGATTATATGGGTCATAATGCACGTTATATTGCTAATAATATACGTAATAAGTATAATTATTACAGTTTTAGCGATAATAACTGCATTATATGGGTAATAATGCATGTTATATTGATAATATCGGGAGTAATAAGTATAATTATTATAGTTCTAGCGATAATAGTAGTAAAATATGGCTGATAGTGCATGTTATAATGATAATAATAAAAGTAATAAGTATATTTATTATAGTTCTATCAATAATAACTGCATAATATGGGTAATAATGCACGTTATATTGCTAATAATATACGTAATAAGTATAATTATTACAGTTCTAGCGATAATAACTGCATTATATGCGTAATAATGCATGTTATATTGATAATATCGGAAGTAATAAGTATAATTATTACAGTTCTAGCGATAATACTAGTAAAATATGGCTAAGAGTGCCTGTTATATTGATAATAATAAATGTAGTAAGTATATTTATTATACTTCTGTCGATAATAACTGCATTATATGGGTAATAATGCACGTTATATTGCTAATAATATACGTAATAAGTATAATTATTACAGTTTTAGCGATAATAACTGCATTATATGGGTAATAATGCATGTTATATTGATAATATCGGGAGTAATAAGTATAATTATTATAGTTTTAGCGATAATAGTAGTAAAATATGGCTGATAGTGCATGTTATAATGATAACAATAAAAGTAATAAGTATATTTATTATAGTTCTATCAATAATAACTGCATAATATGGGTAATAATGCACGTTATATTGCTAATAATATACGTAATAAGTATAATTATTACAGTTCTAGCGATAATAACTGCATTATATGCGTAATAATGCATGTTATATTGATAATATCGGAAGTAATAAGTATAATTATTACAGTTCTAGCGATAGTACTAGTAAAATATGGCTAAGAGTGCCTGTTATATTGATAATAATAAATGTAATAAGTATATTTATTATACTTCTGTCGATAATAACTGCATTATATGGGTAATAATGCACGTTATATTGCTAATAATATACGTAATAAATATAATTATTACAGTTCTAGCGATAATAACTGCATAATATGGGTAATAATGCATGTTATATTGATGATAATAAAAGTAGTACGTATAATTATTCCAGTCCTAGCGATAATAACTGGATTATATGGGTCATAATGCACGTTATATTGCTAATAATATACGTAATAAGTATAATTATTACAGTTCTAGCGATAATAACTGCATTATATTGGTAATAATGCACGTTATATTGCTAATAATATAAGTAATAAGTATAATTACTACAGTTCTAGCGATAATAACTGCATTATATGGGTAGTAATGCATGTTATATTGATAATATCGGGAGTAATAAGTATATTTATTATAGTTCTATCGATAATAACTGCACAATATGGGCAATAATGCATGTTATATTGATGATAATAAAAGTAGTAAGTATATTTATTATAGTTCTAACGATTATAACTGCATAATATGGGTAATAATGCATGTTATATTGAGAATAATATAAGTAATAAGAGTAATTATTACAGTTCTAGCGATAATAACTGCATTATATGCGTAATAATGCATGTTATATTGATAATATCGGGAGTAATAAGTATAATTATTACAGTTCTAGCGATAGTAACTCCATTATATGGGTAATAATGCATGTTATATTGATAATAATATAAGTAATAAGTATAATTATTACAGTTCTAGCGATAATAACTGCATAATATGGGTAATAATGCACGTTATATAGCTAATAATATAAGTAATAAGTATAATTATTACAGTCCTAGCGATAATAACTGCATAATATGGGTAATAATGCATGTTATATTGATAATATCGGGAGTAATAAGTATAATTATTATAGTTCTAGCGATAATAGTAGTAAAATATGGCTAATAGTGCATGTTATATTGATAATAATAAAAGTAATAAGTATATTTATCATAGTTCTATCGATAATAACTGCATAATATGGGTAATAAAGCACGTTATATTGCTAATAATATAAGTAATAAGTATAATTATTACAGTTCTATCGATAATAACTGCATAATATGGGTAATAATGCATGTTATATTGATAATAATATAAGTAATAAGTATAATTATTACAGTTCTAGCGATAATAACTGGATTATATGGGTAATAATGCACGTTATATTGCTAATAATATAAGTAATAAGTATAATTATTACAGTTTTAGCGATAATAACTGCATTATATGGGTAATAATGCATGTTATATTGATAATATCGGGAGTAATAAGTATAATTATTATAGTTCTAGCGATAATAGTAGTAAAATATGGCTGATAGTGCATGTTATAATGATAATAATAAAAGTAATAAGTATATTTATTATAGTTCTATCAATAATAACTGCATAATATGGGTAATAATGCACGTTATATTGCTAATAATATACGTAATAAGTATAGTTATTACAGTTCTAGCGATAATAACTGCATTATATGCGTAATAATGCATGTTATATTGATAATATCGGAAGTAATAAGTATAATTATTACAGTTCTAGCGATAGTACTAGTAAAATATGGCTAAGAGTGCCTGTTATATTGATAATAATAAATGTAATAAGTATATTTATTATACTTCTGTCGATAATAACTGCATTATATGGGTAATAATGCACGTTACTTTGCTAATAATATACGTAATAAGTATAATTATTACAGTTCTAGCGATAATAACTGCATAATATGGGTAATAATGCATGTTATATTGATGATAATAAAAGTAGTAAGTATAATTATTCCAGTTCTAGCGATAATAACTGGATTATATGGGTCATAATGCACGTTATATTGCTAATAATATACGTAATAAGTATAATTATTACAATTCTAGCGATAATAACTGCATTATATGGGTAATAATGCATGTTATATTGATAATATCGGGAGTAATAAGTATAATTATTATAGTTCTAGCGATAATAGTAGTAAAATATGGCTGATAGTGCATGTTATAATGATAATAATAAAAGTAATAAGTATATTTATTATAGTTCTATCAATAATAACTGCATAATATGGGTAATAATGCACGTTATATTGCTAATAATATACGTAATAAGTATAATTATTACAGTTCTAGCGATAATAACTGCATTATATGCGTAATAATGCATGTTATATTGATAATATCGGAAGTAATAAGTATAATTATTACAGTTCTAGCGATAATACTAGTAAAATATGGCTAAGAGTGCCTGTTATATTGATAATAATAAATGTAATAAGTATATTTATTATACTTCTGTCGATAATAACTGCATTATATGGGTAATAATGCACGTTATATTGCTAATAATATACGTAATAAGTATAATTATTACAGTTCTAGCGATAATAACTGCATAATATGGGTAATAATGCATGTTATATTGATAATAATATAAGTAATAAGTATAATTATTACAGTTCTAGCGATAATAACTGCATTATATGGGTAATAAAGCACGTTATATTGCTAATAATATAAGTAATAAGTATAATTATTACAGTTCTATCGATAATAACTGCATAATATGGGTAATAATGCATGTTATATTGATAATAATATAAGTAATAAGTATAATTATTACAGTTCTAGCGATAATAACTGGATTATATGGGTAATAGTGCACGTTATATTGCTAATAATATAAGTAATAAGTATAATTATTACAGTTTTAGCGATAATAACTGCATTATATGGGTAATAATGCATGTTATATTGATAATATCGGGAGTAATAAGTATAATTATTATAGTTCTAGCGATAATAGTAGTAAAATATGGCTGATAGTGCATGTTATAATGATAACAATAAAAGTAATAAGTATATTTATTATAGTTCTATCAATAATAACTGCATAATATGGGTAATAATGCACGTTATATTGCTAATAATATACGTAATAAGTATAATTATTACATTTCTAGCGATAATAACTGCATTATATGCGTAATAATGCATGTTATATTGATAATATCGGAAGTAATAAGTATAATTATTACAGTTCTAGCGATAGTACTAGTAAAATATGGCTAAGAGTGCCTGTTATATTGATAATAATAAATGTAATAAGTATATTTATTATACTTCTGTCGATAATAACTGCATTATATGGGTAATAATGCACGTTATATTGCTAATAATATACGTAATAAATATAATTATTACAGTTCTAGCGATAATAACTGCATAATATGGGTAATAATGCATGTTATATTGATGATAATAAAAGTAGTACGTATAATTATTCCAGTCCTAGCGATAATAACTGGATTATATGGGTCATAATGCACGTTATATTGCTAATAATATACGTAATAAGTATAATTATTACAGTTCTAGCGATAATAACTGCATTATATTGGTAATAATGCACGTTATATTGCTAATAATATAAGTAATAAGTATAATTACTACAGTTCTAGCGATAATAACTGCATTATATGGGTAGTAATGCATGTTATATTGATAATATCGGGAGTAATAAGTATATTTATTATAGTTCTATCGATAATAACTGCACAATATGGGCAATAATGCATGTTATATTGATGATAATAAAAGTAGTAAGTATATTTATTATAGTTCTAACGATTATAACTGCATAATATGGGTAATAATGCATGTTATATTGAGAATAATATAAGTAATAAGAGTAATTATTACAGTTCTAGCGATAATAACTGCATTATATGCGTAATAATGCATGTTATATTGATAATATCGGGAGTAATAAGTATAATTATTACAGTTCTAGCGATAGTAACTCCATTATATGGGTAATAATGCATGTTATATTGATAATAATATAAGTAATAAGTATAATTATTACAGTTCTAGCGATAATAACTGCATAATATGGGTAATAATGCACGTTATATAGCTAATAATATAAGTAATAAGTATAATTATTACAATCCTAGCGATAATAACTGCATAATATGGGTAATAATGCATGTTATATTGATAATATCGGGAGTAATAAGTATAATTATTATAGTTCTAGCGATAATAGTAGTAAAATATGGCTAATAGTGCATGTTATATTGATAATAATAAAAGTAATAAGTATATTTATCATAGTTCTATCGATAATAACTGCATAATATGGGTAATAAAGCACGTTATATTGCTAATAATATAAGTAATAAGTATAATTATTACAGTTCTATCGATAATAACTGCATAATATGGGTAATAATGCATGTTATATTGATAATAATATAAGTAATAAGTATAATTATTACAGTTCTAGCGATAATAACTGGATTATATGGGTAATAATGCACGTTATATTGCTAATAATATAAGTAATAAGTATAATTATTACAGTTTTAGCGATAATAACTGCATTATATGGGTAATAATGCATGTTATATTGATAATATCGGGAGTAATAAGTATAATTATTATAGTTCTAGCGATAATAGTAGTAAAATATGGCTGATAGTGCATGTTATAATGATAATAATAAAAGTAATAAGTATATTTATTATAGTTCTATCAATAATAACTGCATAATATGGGTAATAATGCACGTTATATTGCTAATAATATACGTAATAAGTATAGTTATTACAGTTCTAGCGATAATAACTGCATTATATGCGTAATAATGCATGTTATATTGATAATATCGGAAGTAATAAGTATAATTATTACAGTTCTAGCGATAGTACTAGTAAAATATGGCTAAGAGTGCCTGTTATATTGATAATAATAAATGTAATAAGTATATTTATTATACTTCTGTCGATAATAACTGCATTATATGGGTAATAATGCACGTTACTTTGCTAATAATATACGTAATAAGTATAATTATTACAGTTCTAGCGATAATAACTGCATAATATGGGTAATAATGCATGTTATATTGATGATAATAAAAGTAGTAAGTATAATTATTCCAGTTCTAGCGATAATAACTGGATTATATGGGTCATAATGCACGTTATATTGCTAATAATATACGTAATAAGTATAATTATTACAATTCTAGCGATAATAACTGCATTATATGGGTAATAATGCATGTTATATTGATAATATCGGGAGTAATAAGTATAATTATTATAGTTCTAGCGATAATAGTAGTAAAATATGGCTGATAGTGCATGTTATAATGATAATAATAAAAGTAATAAGTATATTTATTATAGTTCTATCAATAATAACTGCATAATATGGGTAATAATGCACGTTATATTGCTAATAATATACGTAATAAGTATAATTATTACAGTTCTAGCGATAATAACTGCATTATATGCGTAATAATGCATGTTATATTGATAATATCGGAAGTAATAAGTATAATTATTACAGTTCTAGCGATAATACTAGTAAAATATGGCTAAGAGTGCCTGTTATATTGATAATAATAAATGTAATAAGTATATTTATTATACTTCTGTCGATAATAACTGCATTATATGGGTAATAATGCACGTTATATTGCTAATAATATACGTAATAAGTATAATTATTACAGTTCTAGCGATAATAACTGCATAATATGGGTAATAATGCATGTTATATTGATAATAATATAAGTAATAAGTATAATTATTACAGTTCTAGCGATAATAACTGCATTATATGGGTAATAAAGCACGTTATATTGCTAATAATATAAGTAATAAGTATAATTATTACAGTTCTATCGATAATAACTGCATAATATGGGTAATAATGCATGTTATATTGATAATAATATAAGTAATAAGTATAATTATTACAGTTCTAGCGATAATAACTGGATTATATGGGTAATAGTGCACGTTATATTGCTAATAATATAAGTAATAAGTATAATTATTACAGTTTTAGCGATAATAACTGCATTATATGGGTAATAATGCATGTTATATTGATAATATCGGGAGTAATAAGTATAATTATTATAGTTCTAGCGATAATAGTAGTAAAATATGGCTGATAGTGCATGTTATAATGATAACAATAAAAGTAATAAGTATATTTATTATAGTTCTATCAATAATAACTGCATAATATGGGTAATAATGCACGTTATATTGCTAATAATATACGTAATAAGTATAATTATTACAGTTCTAGCGATAATAACTGCATTATATGCGTAATAATGCATGTTATATTGATAATATCGGAAGTAATAAGTATAATTATTACAGTTCTAGCGATAGTACTAGTAAAATATGGCTAAGAGTGCCTGTTATATTGATAATAATAAATGTAATAAGTATATTTATTATACTTCTGTCGATAATAACTGCATTATATGGGTAATAATGCACGTTATATTGCTAATAATATACGTAATAAGTATAATTATTACAGTTCTAGCGATAATAACTGCATAATATGGGTAATAATGCATGTTATATTGATGATAATAAAAGTAGTAAGTATAATTATTCCAGTTCTAGCGATAATAACTGGATTATATGGGTCATAATGCACGTTATATTGCTAATAATATACGTAATAAGTATAATTATTACAGTTTTAGCGATAATAACTGCATTATATGGGTAATAATGCATGTTATACTGATAATATCGGGAGTAATAAGTATAATTATTATAGTTCTAGCGATAATAGTAGTAAAATATGGCTGATAGTGCATGTTATAATGATAATAATAAAAGTAATAAGTATATTTATTATAGTTCTATCAATAATAACTGCATAATATGGGTAATAATGCACGTTATATTGCTAATAATATACGTAATAAGTATAATTATTACAGTTCTAGCGATAATAACTGCATTATATGCGTAATAATGCATGTTATATTGATAATATCGGAAGTAATAAGTATAATTATTACAGTTCTAGCGATAATACTAGTAAAATATGGCTAAGAGTGCCTGTTATATTGATAATAATAAATGTAGTAAGCATATTTATTATACTTCTGTCGATAATAACTGCATTATATGGGTAATAATGCACGTTATATTGCTAATAATATACGTAATAAGTATAATTATTACAGTTTTAGCGATAATAACTGCATTATATGGGTAATAATGCATGTTATATTGATAATATCGGGAGTAATAAGTATAATTATTATAGTTCTAGCGATAATAGTAGTAAAATATGGCTGATAGTGCATGTTATAATGATAACAATAAAAGTAATAAGTATATTTATTATAGTTCTATCAATAATAACTGCATAATATGGGTAATAATGCACGTTATATTGCTAATAATATACGTAATAAGTATAATTATTACAGTTCTAGCGATAATAACTGCATAATATGGGTAATAATGCATGTTATATTGATGATAATAAAAGTAGTAAGTATAATTATTCCAGTTCTAGCGATAATAACTGGATTATATGGGTCATAATGCACGTTATATTGCTAATAATATACGTAATAAGTATAATTATTACAGTTTTAGCGATAATAACTGCATTATATGGGTAATAATGCATGTTATATTGATAATATCGGGAGTAATAAGTATAATTATTATAGTTCTAGCGATAATAGTAGTAAAATATGGCTGATAGTGCATGTTATAATGATAATAATAAAAGTAATAAGTATATTTATTATAGTTCTATCAATAATAACTGCATAATATGGGTCATAATGCACGTTATATTGCTAATAATATACGTAATAAGTATAATTATTACAGTTTTAGCGATAATAACTGCATTATATGGGTAATAATGCATGTTATATTGATAATATCGGGAGTAATAAGTATAATTATTATAGTTCTAGCGATAATAGTAGTAAAATATGGCTGATAGTGCATGTTATAATGATAATAATAAAAGTAATAAGTATATTTATTATAGTTCTATCAATAATAACTGCATAATATGGGTAATAATGCACGTTATATTGCTAATAATATACGTAATAAGTATAATTATTACAGTTCTAGCGATAATAACTGCATTATATGCGTAATAATGCATGTTATATTGATAATATCGGAAGTAATAAGTATAATTATTACAGTTCTAGCGATAATACTAGTAAAATATGGCTAAGAGTGCCTGTTATATTGATAATAATAAATGTAGTAAGTATATTTATTGTACTTCTGTCGATAATAACTGCATTATATGGGTAATAATGCACGTTATATTGCTAATAATATACGTAATAAGTATAATTATTACAGTTCTAGCGATAATAACTGCATTATATGCGTAATAATGCATGTTATATTGATAATATCGGAAGTAATAAGTATAATTATTACAGTTCTAGCGATAATAGTAGTAAAATATGGCTGATAGTGCATGTTATAATGATAATAATAAAAGTAATAAGTATATTTATTATAGTTCTATCAATAATAACTGCATAATATGGGTAATAATGCACGTTATATTGCTAATAATATACGTAATAAGTATAATTATTACAGTTTTAGCGATAATAACTGCATTATATGGGTAATAATGCATGTTATATTGATAATATCGGGAGTAATAAGTATAATTATTATAGTTCTAGCGATAATAGTAGTAAAATATGGCTGATAGTGCATGTTATAATGATAACAATAAAAGTAATAAGTATATTTATTATAGTTCTATCAATAATAACTGCATAATATGGGTAATAATGCACGTTATATTGCTAATAATATACGTAATAAGTATAATTATTACAGTTCTAGCGATAATAACTGCATAATATGGGTAATAATGCATGTTATATTGATGATAATAAAAGTAGTAAGTATAATTATTCCAGTTCTAGCGATAATAACTGGATTATATGGGTCATAATGCACGTTATATTGCTAATAATATACGTAATAAGTATAATTATTACAGTTTTAGCGATAATAACTGCATTATATGGGTAATAATGCATGTTATATTGATAATATCGGGAGTAATAAGTATAATTATTATAGTTCTAGCGATAATAGTAGTAAAATATGGCTGATAGTGCATGTTATAATGATAATAATAAAAGTAATAAGTATATTTATTATAGTTCTATCAATAATAACTGCATAATATGGGTAATAATGCACGTTATATTGCTAATAATATACGTAATAAGTATAATTATTACAGTTCTAGCGATAATAACTGCATTATATGCGTAATAATGCATGTTATATTGATAATATCGGAAGTAATAAGTATAATTATTACAGTTCTAGCGATAATACTAGTAAAATATGGCTAAGAGTGCCTGTTATATTGATAATAATAAATGTAGTAAGTATATTTATTGTACTTCTGTCGATAATAACTGCATTATATGGGTAATAATGCACGTTATATTGCTAATAATATACGTAATAAGTATAATTATTACAGTTCTAGCGATAATAACTGCATTATATGCGTAATAATGCATGTTATATTGATAATATCGGAAGTAATAAGTATAATTATTACAGTTCTAGCGATAATAGTAGTAAAATATGGCTGATAGTGCATGTTATAATGATAATAATAAAAGTAATAAGTATATTTATTATAGTTCTATCAATAATAACTGCATAATATGGGTAATAATGCACGTTATATTGCTAATAATATACGTAATAAGTATAATTATTACAGTTCTAGCGATAATAACTGCATTATATGCGTAATAATGCATGTTATATTGATAATATCGGAAGTAATAAGTATAATTATTACAGTTCTAGCGATAGTACTAGTAAAATATGGCTAAGAGTGCCTGTTATATTGATAATAATAAATGTAATAAGTATATTTATTATACTTCTGTCGATAATAACTGCATTATATGGGTAATAATGCACGTTATATTGCTAATAATATACGTAATAAGTATAATTATTACAGTTCTAGCGATAATAACTGCATAATATGGGTAATAATGCATGTTATATTGATGATAATAAAAGTAGTAAGTATAATTATTCCAGTTCTAGCGATAATAACTGGATTATATGGGTCATAATGCACGTTATATTGCTAATAATATACGTAATAAGTATAATTATTACAGTTTTAGCGATAATAACTGCATTATATGGGTAATAATGCATGTTATATTGATAATATCGGGAGTAATAAGTATAATTATTATAGTTCTAGCGATAATAGTAGTAAAATATGGCTGATAGTGCATGTTATAATGATAACAATAAAAGTAATAAGTATATTTATTATAGTTCTATCAATAATAACTGCATAATATGGGTAATAATGCACGTTATATTGCTAATAATATACGTAATAAGTATAATTATTACAGTTCTAGCGATAATAACTGCATTATATGCGTAATAATGCATGTTATATTGATAATATCGGAAGTAATAAGTATAATTATTACAGTTCTAGCGATAGTACTAGTAAAATATGGCTAAGAGTGCCTGTTATATTGATAATAATAAATGTAATAAGTATATTTATTATACTTCTGTCGATAATAACTGCATTATATGGGTAATAATGCACGTTATATTGCTAATAATATACGTAATAAGTATAATTATTACAGTTCTAGCGATAATAACTGCATAATATGGGTAATAATGCATGTTATATTGATGATAATAAAAGTAGTAAGTATAATTATTCCAGTTCTAGCGATAATAACTGGATTATATGGGTCATAATGCACGTTATATTGCTAATAATATACGTAATAAGTATAATTATTACAGTTTTAGCGATAATAACTGCATTATATGGGTAATAATGCATGTTATATTGATAATATCGGGAGTAATAAGTATAATTATTATAGTTCTAGCGATAATAGTAGTAAAATATGGCTGATAGTGCATGTTATAATGATAATAATAAAAGTAATAAGTATATTTATTATAGTTCTATCAATAATAACTGCATAATATGGGTAATAATGCACGTTATATTGCTAATAATATACGTAATAAGTATAATTATTACAGTTCTAGCGATAATAACTGCATTATATGCGTAATAATGCATGTTATATTGATAATATCGGAAGTAATAAGTATAATTATTACAGTTCTAGCGATAATACTAGTAAAATATGGCTAAGAGTGCCTGTTATATTGATAATAATAAATGTAGTAAGTATATTTATTATACTTCTGTCGATAATAACTGCATTATATGGGTAATAATGCACGTTATATTGCTAATAATATACGTAATAAGTATAATTATTACAGTTTTAGCGATAATAACTGCATTATATGGGTAATAATGCATGTTATATTGATAATATCGGGAGTAATAAGTATAATTATTATAGTTCTAGCGATAATAGTAGTAAAATATGGCTGATAGTGCATGTTATAATGATAACAATAAAAGTAATAAGTATATTTATTATACTTCTATCAATAATAACTGCATAATATGGGTAATAATGCACGTTATATTGCTAATAATATACGTAATAAGTATAATTATTACAGTTCTAGCGATAATAACTGCATTATATGCGTAATAATGCATGTTATATTGATAATATCGGAAGTAATAAGTATAATTATTACAGTTCTAGCGATAGTACTAGTAAAATATGGCTAAGAGTGCCTGTTATATTGATAATAATAAATGTAATAAGTATATTTATTATACTTCTGTCGATAATAACTGCATTATATGGGTAATAATGCACGTTATATTGCTAATAATATACGTAATAAGTATAATTATTACAGTTCTAGCGATAATAACTGCATAATATGGGTAATAATGCATGTTATATTGATGATAATAAAAGTAGTAAGTATAATTATTCCAGTTCTAGCGATAATAACTGGATTATATGGGTCATAATGCACGTTATATTGCTAATAATATACGTAATAAGTATAATTATTACAGTTTTAGCGATAATAACTGCATTATATGGGTAATAATGCATGTTATATTGATAATATCGGGAGTAATAAGTATAATTATTATAGTTCTAGCGATAATAGTAGTAAAATATGGCTGATAGTGCATGTTATAATGATAATAATAAAAGTAATAAGTATATTTATTATAGTTCTATCAATAATAACTGCATAATATGGGTAATAATGCACGTTATATTGCTAATAATATACGTAATAAGTATAATTATTACAGTTCTAGCGATAATAACTGCATTATATGCGTAATAATGCATGTTATATTGATAATATCGGAAGTAATAAGTATAATTATTACAGTTCTAGCGATAATACTAGTAAAATATGGCTAAGAGTGCCTGTTATATTGATAATAATAAATGTAGTAAGTATATTTATTATACTTCTGTCGATAATAACTGCATTATATGGGTAATAATGCACGTTATATTGCTAATAATATACGTAATAAGTATAATTATTACAGTTTTAGCGATAATAACTGCATTATATGGGTAATAATGCATGTTATATTGATAATATCGGGAGTAATAAGTATAATTATTATAGTTCTAGCGATAATAGTAGTAAAATATGGCTGATAGTGCATGTTATAATGATAACAATAAAAGTAATAAGTATATTTATTATAGTTCTATCAATAATAACTGCATAATATGGGTAATAATGCACGTTATATTGCTAATAATATACGTAATAAGTATAATTATTACAGTTCTAGCGATAATAACTGCATTATATGCGTAATAATGCATGTTATATTGATAATATCGGAAGTAATAAGTATAATTATTACAGTTCTAGCGATAGTACTAGTAAAATATGGCTAAGAGTGCCTGTTATATTGATAATAATAAATGTGATAAGTATATTTATTATACTTCTGTCGATAATAACTGCATTATATGGGTAATAATGCTCGTTATATTGCTAATAATATACGTAATAAGTATAATTATTACAGTTCTAGCGATAATAACTGCATAATATGGGTAATAATGCATGTTATATTGATGATAATAAAAGTAGTAAGTATAATTATTCCAGTTCTAGCGATAATAACTGGATTATATGGGTCATAATGCACGTTATATTGCTAATAATATACGTAATAAGTATAATTATTACAGTTTTAGCGATAATAACTGCATTATATGGGTAATAATGCATGTTATATTGATAATATCGGGAGTAATAAGTATAATTATTATAGTTCTAGCGATAATAGTAGTAAAATATGGCTGATAGTGCATGTTATAATGATAATAATAAAAGTAATAAGTATATTTATTATAGTTCTATCAATAATAACTGCATAATATGGGTAATAATGCACGTTATATTGCTAATAATATACGTAATAAGTATAATTATTACAGTTCTAGCGATAATAACTGCATTATATGCGTAATAATGCATGTTATATTGATAATATCGGAAGTAATAAGTATAATTATTACAGTTCTAGCGATAATACTAGTAAAATATGGCTAAGAGTGCCTGTTATATTGATAATAATAAATGTAGTAAGTATATTTATTATACTTCTGTCGATAATAACTGCATTATATGGGTAATAATGCACGTTATATTGCTAATAATATACGTAATAAGTATAATTATTACAGTTTTAGCGATAATAACTGCATTATATGGGTAATAATGCATGTTATATTGATAATATCGGGAGTAATAAGTATAATTATTATAGTTCTAGCGATAATAGTAGTAAAATATGGCTGATAGTGCATGTTATAATGATAATAATAAAAGTAATAAGTATATTTATTATAGTTCTATCAATAATAACTGCATAATATGGGTAATAATGCACGTTATATTGCTAATAATATACGTAATAAGTATAATTATTACAGTTCTAGTGATAATAACTGCATTATATGCGTAATAATGCATGTTATATTGATAATATCGGAAGTAATAAGTATAATTATTACAGTTCTAGCGATAATACTAGTAAAATATGGCTAAGAGTGCCTGTTATATTGATAATAATAAATGTAGTAAGTATATTTATTATACTTCTGTCGATAATAACTGCATTATATGGGTAATAATGCACGTTATATTGCTAATAATATACGTAATAAGTATAATTATTACTGTTTTAGCGATAATAACTGCATTATATGGGTAATAATGCATGTTATATTGATAATATCGGGAGTAATAAGTATAATTATTATAGTTCTAGCGATAATAGTAGTAAAATATGGCTGATAGTGCATGTTATAATGATAACAATAAAAGTAATAAGTATATTTATTATAGTTCTATCAATAATAACTGCATAATATGGGTAATAATGCACGTTATATTGCTAATAATATACGTAATAAGTATAATTATTACAGTTCTAGCGATAATAACTGCATTATATGCGTAATAATGCATGTTATATTGATAATATCGGAAGTAATAAGTATAATTATTACAGTTCTAGCGATAGTACTAGTAAAATATGGCTAAGAGTGCCTGTTATATTGATAATAATAAATGTAATAAGTATATTTATTATACTTCTGTCGATAATAACTGCATTATATGGGTAATAATGCACGTTATATTGCTAATAATATACGTAATAAGTATAATTATTACAGTTCTAGCGATAATAACTGCATAATATGGGTAATAATGCATGTTATATTGATGATAATAAAAGTAGTAAGTATAATTATTCCAGTTCTAGCGATAATAACTGGATTATATGGGTCATAATGCACGTTATATTGCTAATAATATACGTAATAAGTATAATTATTACAGTTTTAGCGATAATAACTGCATTATATGGGTAATAATGCATGTTATATTGATAATATCGGGAGTAATAAGTATATTTATTATAGTTCTATCGATAATAACTGCACAATATGGGCAATAATGCATGTTATATTGATGATAATAAAAGTAGTAAGTATATTTATTATAGTTCTAACGATTATAACTGCATAATATGGGTAATAATGCATGTTATATTGAGAATAATATAAGTAATAGGAGTAATTATTACAGTTCTAGCGATAATAACTGCATTATATGCGTAATAATGCATGTTATATTGATAATATCGGGAGTAATAAGTATAATTATTACAGTTCTAGCGATAGTAACTCCATTATATGGGTAATAATGCATGTTATATTGATAATAATATAAGTAATAAGTATAATTATTACAGTTCTAGCGATAATACTAGTAAAATATGGCTAAGAGTGCCTGTTATATTGATAATAATAAATGTAGTAAGTATATTTATTATACTTCTGTCGATAATAACTGCATTATATGGGTAATAATGCACGTTATATTGCTAATAATATACGTAATAAGTATAATTATTACAGTTTTAGCGATAATAACTGCATTATATGGGTAATAATGCATGTTATATTGATAATATCGGGAGTAATAAGTATAATTATTATAGTTCTAGCGATAATAGTAGTAAAATATGGCTGATAGTGCATGTTATAATGATAACAATAAAAGTAATAAGTATATTTATTATAGTTCTATCAATAATAACTGCATAATATGGGTAATAATGCACGTTATATTGCTAATAATATACGTAATAAGTATAATTATTACAGTTCTAGCGATAATAACTGCATTATATGCGTAATAATGCATGTTATATTGATAATATCGGAAGTAATAAGTATAATTATTACAGTTCTAGCGATAGTACTAGTAAAATATGGCTAAGAGTGCCTGTTATATTGATAATAATAAATGTAATAAGTATATTTATTATACTTCTGTCGATAATAACTGCATTATATGGGTAATAATGCACGTTATATTGCTAATAATATACGTAATAAGTATAATTATTACAGTTCTAGCGATAATAACTGCATAATATGGGTAATAATGCATGTTATATTGATGATAATAAAAGTAGTAAGTATAATTATTCCAGTTCTAGCGATAATAACTGGATTATATGGGTCATAATGCACGTTATATTGCTAATAATATACGTAATAAGTATAATTATTACAGTTTTAGCGATAATAACTGCATTATATGGGTAATAATGCATGTTATATTGATAATATCGGGAGTAATAAGTATATTTATTATAGTTCTATCGATAATAACTGCACAATATGGGCAATAATGCATGTTATATTGATGATAATAAAAGTAGTAAGTATATTTATTATAGTTCTAACGATTATAACTGCATAATATGGGTAATAATGCATGTTATATTGAGAATAATATAAGTAATAGGAGTAATTATTACAGTTCTAGCGATAATAACTGCATTATATGCGTAATAATGCATGTTATATTGATAATATCGGGAGTAATAAGTATAATTATTACAGTTCTAGCGATAGTAACTCCATTATATGGGTAATAATGCATGTTATATTGATAATAATATAAGTAATAAGTATAATTATTACAGTTCTAGCGATAATACTAGTAAAATATGGCTAAGAGTGCCTGTTATATTGATAATAATAAATGTAGTAAGTATATTTATTATACTTCTGTCGATAATAACTGCATTATATGGGTAATAATGCACGTTATATTGCTAATAATATACGTAATAAGTATAATTATTACAGTTTTAGCGATAATAACTGCATTATATGGGTAATAATGCATGTTATATTGATAATATCGGGAGTAATAAGTATAATTATTATAGTTCTAGCGATAATAGTAGTAAAATATGGCTGATAGTGCATGTTATAATGATAACAATAAAAGTAATAAGTATATTTATTATAGTTCTATCAATAATAACTGCATAATATGGGTAATAATGCACGTTATATTGCTAATAATATACGTAATAAGTATAATTATTACAGTTCTAGCGATAATAACTGCATTATATGCGTAATAATGCATGTTATATTGATAATATCGGAAGTAATAAGTATAATTATTACAGTTCTAGCGATAGTACTAGTAAAATATGGCTAAGAGTGCCTGTTATATTGATAATAATAAATGTAATAAGTATATTTATTATACTTCTGTCGATAATAACTGCATTATATGGGTAATAATGCACGTTATATTGCTAATAATATACGTAATAAGTATAATTATTACAGTTCTAGCGATAATAACTGCATAATATGGGTAATAATGCATGTTATATTGATGATAATAAAAGTAGTAAGTATAATTATTCCAGTTCTAGCGATAATAACTGGATTATATGGGTCATAATGCACGTTATATTGCTAATAATATACGTAATAAGTATAATTATTACAGTTTTAGCGATAATAACTGCATTATATGGGTAATAATGCATGTTATATTGATAATATCGGGAGTAATAAGTATAATTATTATAGTTCTAGCGATAATAGTAGTAAAATATGGCTGATAGTGCATGTTATAATGATAATAATAAAAGTAATAAGTATATTTATTATAGTTCTATCAATAATAACTGCATAATATGGGTAATAATGCACGTTATATTGCTAATAATATACGTAATAAGTATAATTATTACAGTTCTAGCGATAATAACTGCATTACATGCGTAATAATGCATGTTATATTGATAATATCGGAAGTAATAAGTATAATTATTACAGTTCTAGCGATAATACTAGTAAAATATGGCTAAGAGTGCCTGTTATATTGATAATAATAAATGTAGTAAGTATATTTATTATACTTCTGTCGATAATAACTGCATTATATGGGTAATAATGCACGTTATATTGCTAATAATATACGTAATAAGTATAATTATTACAGTTTTAGCGATAATAACTGCATTATATGGGTAATAATGCATGTTATATTGATAATATCGGGAGTAATAAGTATAATTATTATAGTTCTAGCGATAATAGTAGTAAAATATGGCTGATAGTGCATGTTATAATGATAACAATAAAAGTAATAAGTATATTTATTATAGTTCTATCAATAATAACTGCATAATATGGGTAATAATGCACGTTATATTGCTAATAATATACGTAATAAGTATAATTATTACAGTCCTAGCGATAATAACTGCATAATATGGGTAATAATGCATGTTATATTGATAATATCGGGAGTAATAAGTATAATTATTATAGTTCTAGCGATAATAGTAGTAAAATATGGCTAATAGTGCATGTTATATTGATAATAATAAAAGTAATAAGTATATTTATCATAGTTCTATCGATAATAACTGCATAATATGGGTAATAAAGCACGTTATATTGCTCATAATATAAGTAATAAGTATAATTATTACAGTTCTATCGATAATAACTGCATAATATGGGTAATAATGCATGTTATATTGATAATAATATACGTAATAAGTATAATTATTACAGTTCTAGCGATAATAACTGCATTATATGCGTAATAATGCATGTTATATTGATAATATCGGAAGTAATAAGTATAATTATTACAGTTCTAGCGATAGTACTAGTAAAATATGGCTAAGAGTGCCTGTTATATTGATAATAATAAATGTAATAAGTATATTTATTATACTTCTGTCGATAATAACTGCATTATATGGGTAATAATGCACGTTATATTGCTAATAATATACGTAATAAGTATAATTATTACAGTTCTAGCGATAATAACTGCATAATATGGGTAATAATGCATGTTATATTGATGATAATAAAAGTAGTAAGTATAATTATTCCAGTTCTAGCGATAATAACTGAATTATATGGGTCATAATGCACGTTATATTGCTAATAATATACGTAATAAGTATAATTATTACAGTTTTAGCGATAATAACTGCATTATATGGGTAATAATGCATGTTATATTGATAATATCGGGAGTAATAAGTATAATTATTATAGTTCTAGCGATAATAGTAGTAAAATATGGCTGATAGTGCATGTTATAATGATAATAATAAAAGTAATACGTATATTTATTATAGTTCTATCAATAATAACTGCATAATATGGGTAATAATGCACGTTATATTGCTAATAATATACGTAATAAGTATAATTATTACAGTTCTAGCGATAATAACTGCATTATATGCGTAATAATGCATGTTATATTGATAATATCGGAAGTAATAAGTATAATTATTACAGTTCTAGCGATAGTACTAGTAAAATATGGCTAAGAGTGCCTGTTATATTGATAATAATAAATGTAATAAGTATATTTATTATACTTCTGTCGATAATAACTGCATTATATGGGTAATAATGCACGTTATATTGCTAATAATATAAGTAATAAGTATAATTATTACAGTTCTATCGATAATAACTGCATAATATGGGTAATAATGCATGTTATATTGATAATAATATAAGTATTAAGTATAATTATTACAGTTCTAGCGATAATAACTGGATTATATGGGTCATAATGCACGTTATATTGCTAATAATATACGTAATAAGTATAATTATTACAGTTCTAGCGATAATAACTGCATTATATGGGTAATAATGCATGTTATATTGATAATATCGGGAGTAATAAGTATAATTATTATAGTTCTAGCGATAATAGTAGTAAAATATGGCTGATAGTGCATGTTATAATGATAATAATAAAAGTAATACGTATATTTATTATAGTTCTATCAATAATAACTGCATAATATGGGTAATAATGCACGTTATATTGCTAATAATATACGTAATATGTATAATTATTACAGTTCTAGCGATAATAACTGCATTATATGCGTAATAATGCATGTTATATTGATAATATCGGAAGTAATAAGTATAATTATTACAGTTCTAGCGATAGTACTAGTAAAATATGGCTAAGAGTGCCTGTTATATTGATAATAATAAATGTAATAAGTACATTTATTATACTTCTGTCGATAATAACTGCATTATATGGGTAATAATGCACGTTATATTGCTAATAATATACGTAATAAGTATAATTATTACAGTTCTAGCGATAATAGCTGCATAATATGGGTAATAATGCATGTTATATTGATGATAATAAAAGTAGTAAGTATAATTATTCCAGTTCTAGCGATAATAACTGGATTATATGGGTCATAATGCACGTTATATTGCTAATAATATACGTAATAAGTATAATTATTACAGTTTTAGCGATAATAACTGCATTATATGGGTAATAATGCATGTTATATTGATAATATCGGGAGTAATAAGTATATTTATTATAGTTCTATCGATAATAACTGCACAATATGGGCAATAATGCATGTTATATTGATGATAATAAAAGTAGTAAGTATATTTATTATAGTTCTAACGATTATAACTGCATAATATGGGTAATAATGCATGTTATATTGAGAATAATATAAGTAATAGGAGTAATTATTACAGTTCTAGCGATAATAACTGCATTATATGCGTAATAATGCATGTTATATTGATAATATCGGGAGTAATAAGTATAATTATTACAGTTCTAGCGATAGTAACTCCATTATATGGGTAATAATGCATGTTATATTGATAATAATATAAGTAATAAGTATAATTATTACAGTCCTAGCGATAATAACTGCATAATATGGGTAATAATGCATGTTATATTGATAATATCGGGAGTAATAAGTATAATTATTATAGTTCTAGCGATAATAGTAGTAAAATATGGCTAATAGTGCATGTTATATTGATAATAATAAAAGTAATAAGTATATTTATCATAGTTCTATCGATAATAACTGCATAATATGGATAATAAAGCACGTTATATTGCTCATAATATAAGTAATAAGTATAATTATTACAGTTCTATCGATAATAACTGCATAATATGGGTAATAATGCATGTTATATTGATAATAATATACGTAATAAGTATAATTATTACAGTTCTAGCGATAATAACTGCATTATATGCGTAATAATGCATGTTATATTGATAATATCGGAAGTAATAAGTATAATTATTACAGTTCTAGCGATAGTACTAGTAAAATATGGCTAAGAGTGCCTGTTATATTGATAATAATAAATGTAATAAGTATATTTATTATACTTCTGTCGATAATAACTGCATTATATGGGTAATAATGCACGTTATATTGCTAATAATATACGTAATAAGTATAATTATTACAGTTCTAGCGATAATAACTGCATTATATGGGTAATAATGCATGTTATATTGATAATATCGGGAGTAATAAGTATAATTATTATAGTTCTAGCGATAATAGTAGTAAAATATGGCTGATAGTGCATGTTATAATGATAACAATAAAAGTAATAAGTATATTTATTATAGTTCTATCAATAATAACTGCATAATATGGGTAATAATGCACGTTATATTGCTAATAATATACGTAATAAGTATAATTATTACAGTTCTAGCGATAATAACTGCATTATATGCGTAATAATGCATGTTATATTGATAATATCGGAAGTAATAAGTATAATTATTACAGTTCTAGCGATAGTACTAGTAAAATATGGCTAAGAGTGCCTGTTATATTGATAATAATAAATGTAATAAGTATATTTATTATACTTCTGTCGATAATAACTGCATTATATGGGTAATAATGCACGTTATATTGCTAATAATATACGTAATAAGTATAATTATTACAGTTCTAGCGATAATAACTGCATAATATGGGTAATAATGCATGTTATATTGATGATAATAAAAGTAGTAAGTATAATTATTCCAGTTCTAGCGATAATAACTGGATTATATGGGTCATAATGCACGTTATATTGCTAATAATATACGTAATAAGTATAATTATTACAGTTTTAGCGATAATAACTGCATTATATGGGTAATAATGCATGTTATATTGATAATATCGGGAGTAATAAGTATAATTATTATAGTTCTAGCGATAATAGTAGTAAAATATGGCTGATAGTGCATGTTATAATGATAATAATAAAAGTAATAAGTATATTTATTATAGTTCTATCAATAATAACTGCATAATATGGGTAATAATGCACGTTATATTGCTAATAATATACGTAATAAGTATAATTATTACAGTTCTAGCGATAATAACTGCATTACATGCGTAATAATGCATGTTATATTGATAATATCGGAAGTAATAAGTATAATTATTACAGTTCTAGCGATAATACTAGTAAAATATGGCTAAGAGTGCCTGTTATATTGATAATAATAAATGTAGTAAGTATATTTATTATACTTCTGTCGATAATAACTGCATTATATGGGTAATAATGCACGTTATATTGCTAATAATATACGTAATAAGTATAATTATTACAGTTTTAGCGATAATAACTGCATTATATGGGTAATAATGCATGTTATATTGATAATATCGGGAGTAATAAGTATAATTATTATAGTTCTAGCGATAATAGTAGTAAAATATGGCTGATAGTGCATGTTATAATGATAACAATAAAAGTAATAAGTATATTTATTATAGTTCTATCAATAATAACTGCATAATATGGGTAATAATGCACGTTATATTGCTAATAATATACGTAATAAGTATAATTATTACAGTCCTAGCGATAATAACTGCATAATATGGGTAATAATGCATGTTATATTGATAATATCGGGAGTAATAAGTATAATTATTATAGTTCTAGCGATAATAGTAGTAAAATATGGCTAATAGTGCATGTTATATTGATAATAATAAAAGTAATAAGTATATTTATCATAGTTCTATCGATAATAACTGCATAATATGGGTAATAAAGCACGTTATATTGCTCATAATATAAGTAATAAGTATAATTATTACAGTTCTATCGATAATAACTGCATAATATGGGTAATAATGCATGTTATATTGATAATAATATACGTAATAAGTATAATTATTACAGTTCTAGCGATAATAACTGCATTATATGCGTAATAATGCATGTTATATTGATAATATCGGAAGTAATAAGTATAATTATTACAGTTCTAGCGATAGTACTAGTAAAATATGGCTAAGAGTGCCTGTTATATTGATAATAATAAATGTAATAAGTATATTTATTATACTTCTGTCGATAATAACTGCATTATATGGGTAATAATGCACGTTATATTGCTAATAATATACGTAATAAGTATAATTATTACAGTTCTAGCGATAATAACTGCATAATATGGGTAATAATGCATGTTATATTGATGATAATAAAAGTAGTAAGTATAATTATTCCAGTTCTAGCGATAATAACTGAATTATATGGGTCATAATGCACGTTATATTGCTAATAATATACGTAATAAGTATAATTATTACAGTTTTAGCGATAATAACTGCATTATATGGGTAATAATGCATGTTATATTGATAATATCGGGAGTAATAAGTATAATTATTATAGTTCTAGCGATAATAGTAGTAAAATATGGCTGATAGTGCATGTTATAATGATAATAATAAAAGTAATACGTATATTTATTATAGTTCTATCAATAATAACTGCATAATATGGGTAATAATGCACGTTATATTGCTAATAATATACGTAATAAGTATAATTATTACAGTTCTAGCGATAATAACTGCATTATATGCGTAATAATGCATGTTATATTGATAATATCGGAAGTAATAAGTATAATTATTACAGTTCTAGCGATAGTACTAGTAAAATATGGCTAAGAGTGCCTGTTATATTGATAATAATAAATGTAATAAGTATATTTATTATACTTCTGTCGATAATAACTGCATTATATGGGTAATAATGCACGTTATATTGCTAATAATATAAGTAATAAGTATAATTATTACAGTTCTATCGATAATAACTGCATAATATGGGTAATAATGCATGTTATATTGATAATAATATAAGTATTAAGTATAATTATTACAGTTCTAGCGATAATAACTGGATTATATGGGTCATAATGCACGTTATATTGCTAATAATATACGTAATAAGTATAATTATTACAGTTCTAGCGATAATAACTGCATTATATGGGTAATAATGCATGTTATATTGATAATATCGGGAGTAATAAGTATAATTATTATAGTTCTAGCGATAATAGTAGTAAAATATGGCTGATAGTGCATGTTATAATGATAATAATAAAAGTAATACGTATATTTATTATAGTTCTATCAATAATAACTGCATAATATGGGTAATAATGCACGTTATATTGCTAATAATATACGTAATATGTATAATTATTACAGTTCTAGCGATAATAACTGCATTATATGCGTAATAATGCATGTTATATTGATAATATCGGAAGTAATAAGTATAATTATTACAGTTCTAGCGATAGTACTAGTAAAATATGGCTAAGAGTGCCTGTTATATTGATAATAATAAATGTAATAAGTACATTTATTATACTTCTGTCGATAATAACTGCATTATATGGGTAATAATGCACGTTATATTGCTAATAATATACGTAATAAGTATAATTATTACAGTTCTAGCGATAATAGCTGCATAATATGGGTAATAATGCATGTTATATTGATGATAATAAAAGTAGTAAGTATAATTATTCCAGTTCTAGCGATAATAACTGGATTATATGGGTCATAATGCACGTTATATTGCTAATAATATACGTAATAAGTATAATTATTACAGTTTTAGCGATAATAACTGCATTATATGGGTAATAATGCATGTTATATTGATAATATCGGGAGTAATAAGTATATTTATTATAGTTCTATCGATAATAACTGCACAATATGGGCAATAATGCATGTTATATTGATGATAATAAAAGTAGTAAGTATATTTATTATAGTTCTAACGATTATAACTGCATAATATGGGTAATAATGCATGTTATATTGAGAATAATATAAGTAATAGGAGTAATTATTACAGTTCTAGCGATAATAACTGCATTATATGCGTAATAATGCATGTTATATTGATAATATCGGGAGTAATAAGTATAATTATTACAGTTCTAGCGATAGTAACTCCATTATATGGGTAATAATGCATGTTATATTGATAATAATATAAGTAATAAGTATAATTATTACAGTCCTAGCGATAATAACTGCATAATATGGGTAATAATGCATGTTATATTGATAATATCGGGAGTAATAAGTATAATTATTATAGTTCTAGCGATAATAGTAGTAAAATATGGCTAATAGTGCATGTTATATTGATAATAATAAAAGTAATAAGTATATTTATCATAGTTCTATCGATAATAACTGCATAATATGGATAATAAAGCACGTTATATTGCTCATAATATAAGTAATAAGTATAATTATTACAGTTCTATCGATAATAACTGCATAATATGGGTAATAATGCATGTTATATTGATAATAATATACGTAATAAGTATAATTATTACAGTTCTAGCGATAATAACTGCATTATATGCGTAATAATGCATGTTATATTGATAATATCGGAAGTAATAAGTATAATTATTACAGTTCTAGCGATAGTACTAGTAAAATATGGCTAAGAGTGCCTGTTATATTGATAATAATAAATGTAATAAGTATATTTATTATACTTCTGTCGATAATAACTGCATTATATGGGTAATAATGCACGTTATATTGCTAATAATATACGTAATAAGTATAATTATTACAGTTCTAGCGATAATAACTGCATAATATGGGTAATAATGCATGTTATATTGATGATAATAAAAGTAGTAAGTATAATTATTCCAGTTCTAGCGATAATAACTGGATTATATGGGTCATAATGCACGTTATATTGCTAATAATATACGTAATAAGTATAATTATTACAGTTTTAGCGATAATAACTGCATTATATGGGTAATAATGCATGTTATATTGATAATATCGGGAGTAATAAGTATAATTATTATAGTTCTAGCGATAATAGTAGTAAAATATGGCTGATAGTGCATGTTATAATGATAATAATAAAAGTAATACGTATATTTATTATAGTTCTATCAATAATAACTGCATAATATGGGTAATAATGCACGTTATATTGCTAATAATATACGTAATAAGTATAATTATTACAGTTCTAGCGATAATAACTGCATTATATGCGTAATAATGCATGTTATATTGATAATATCGGAAGTAATAAGTATAATTATTACAGTTCTAGCGATAGTACTAGTAAAATATGGCTAAGAGTGCCTGTTATATTGATAATAATAAATGTAATAAGTATATTTATTATACTTCTGTCGATAATAACTGCATTATATGGGTAATAATGCACGTTATATTGCTAATAATATAAGTAATAAGTATAATTATTACAGTTCTATCGATAATAACTGCATAATATGGGTAATAATGCATGTTATATTGATAATAATATAAGTAATAAGTATAATTATTACAGTTCTAGCGATAATAACTGGATTATATGGGTCATAATGCACGTTATATTGCTAATAATATACGTAATAAGTATAATTATTACAGTTCTAGCGATAATAACTGCATTATATGGGTAATAATGGATGCAATATTGATAATATCGGGAGTAATAAGTATATTCATTATAGTTCTAGCGATAATAACTGCATTATATGCGTAATAATGCATGTTATATTGATAATATCGGAAGTAATAAGTATAATTATTACAGTTCTAGCGATAGTACTAGTAAAATATGGCTAAGAGTGCCTGTTATATTGATAATAATAAATGTAATAAGTATATTTATTATACTTCTGTCGATAATAACTGCATTATATGGGTAATAATGCACGTTATATTGCTAATAATATACGTAATAAGTATAATTATTACAGTTCTAGCGATAATAACTGCATAATATGGGTAATAATGCATGTTATATTGATGATAATAAAAGTAGTAAGTATAATTATTCCAGTTCTAGCGATAATAACTGGATTATATGGGTCATAATGCACGTTATATTGCTAATAATATACGTAATAAGTATAATTATTACAGTTTTAGCGATAATAACTGCATTATATGGGTAATAATGCATGTTATATTGATAATATCGGGAGTAATAAGTATAATTATTATAGTTCTAGCGATAATAGTAGTAAAATATGGCTGATAGTGCATGTTATAATGATAATAATAAAAGTAATAAGTATATTTATTATAGTTCTATCAATAATAACTGCATAATATGGGTAATAATGCACGTTATATTGCTAATAATATACGTAATAAGTATAATTATTACAGTTCTAGCGATAATAACTGCATTATATGCGTAATAATGCATGTTATATTGATAATATCGGAAGTAATAAGTATAATTATTACAGTTCTAGCGATAGTACTAGTAAAATATGGCTAAGAGTGCCTGTTATATTGATAATAATAAATGTAATAAGTATATTTATTATACTTCTGTCGATAATAACTGCATTATATGGGTAATAATGCACGTTATATTGCTAATAATATAAGTAATAAGTATAATTATTACAGTTCTATCGATAATAACTGCATAATATGGGTAATAATGCATGTTATATTGATAATAATATAAGTAATAAGTATAATTATTACAGTTCTAGCGATAATAACTGGATTATATGGGTCATAATGCACGTTATATTGCTAATAATATACGTAATAAGTATAATTATTACAGTTCTAGCGATAATAACTGCATTATATGGGTAATAATGGATGCAATATTGATAATATCGGGAGTAATAAGTATATTCATTATAGTTCTAGCGATAATAACTGCATAATATAGGTAATGATGCATGTTATATTGATAATAATAAAAGTAATCAGTATATTTATTATAGTTCTATCAATAATAACTGCATAATATGGGTAATAATGCACGTTATATTGCTAACAATATAAGTAATAAGTATAATTATTACAGTTCTAGCGATAATAATTGCACTATATGGGTAATAATGCATGTTATATTGATAATATCGGGAGTAATAAGTATAATTATTATAGTTCCAGCGATAATAACTGCACAATATGGGTAATAATGCATGTTATATTGATAATAATATAAGTAATAAGTATAATTATTACAGTTCTAGCGATTATAACTGCATAATATGGGTAATAATGCATGTTATATTGATAATTATATAAGAAATAAGTATAATTATTACAGTTCTAGCGATAATAACTGCATAATATGGGTAATAATGCATGTTATATTGATAATATCGGGAGTAATAAGTATAATTATTATAGTTCTAGCGATAATAGTAGTAAAATATGGCTAATAGTGCATGTTATATTGATAATAATAAATGTAATAAGTATATTTATTATACTTCTGTCGATAATAACTGCATTATATGGGTAATAAAGCACGTTATATTGCTAATAATATAAGTAATAAGTATAATTATTACAGTTCTAGCGATAATAACTGCATTATATGCGTAATAATGCATGTTATATTGATAATATCGGAAGTAATAGGTATAATTATTACAGTTCTAGCGATAATACTAGTAAAATATGGCTAAGAGTGCCTGTTATATTGATAATAATAAATGTAGTAAGTATATTTATTATACTTCTGTCGATAATAACTGCATTATATGGGTAATAATGCACGTTATATTGCTAATAATATACGTAATAAGTATAATTATTACAGTTTTAGCGATAATAACTGCATTATATGGGTAATAATGCATGTTATATTGATAATATCGGGAGTAATAAGTATAATTATTATAGTTCTAGCGATAAGAGTAATAAAATATGGCTGATAGTGCATGTTATAATGATAACAATAAAAGTAATAAGTATATTTATTATAGTTCTATCAATAATAACTGCATAATATGGGTAATAATGCACGTTATATTGCTAATAATATACGTAATAAGTATAATTATTACAGTTTTAGCGATAATAACTGCATTATATGGGTAATAATGCATGTTATATTGATAATATCGGGAGTAATAAGTATAATTATTATAGTTCTAGCGATAATAGTAGTAAAATATGGCTGATAGTGCATGTTATAATGATAATAATAAAAGTAATACGTATATTTATTATAGTTCTATCAATAATAACTGCATAATATGGGTAATAATGCACGTTATATTGCTAATAATATACGTAATAAGTATAATTATTACAGTTCTAGCGATAATAACTGCATTATATGCGTAATAATGCATGTTATATTGATAATATCGGAAGTAATAAGTATAATTATTACAGTTCTAGCGATAGTACTAGTAAAATATGGCTAAGAGTGCCTGTTATATTGATAATAATAAATGTAATAAGTATATTTATTATACTTCTGTCGATAATAACTGCATTATATGGGTAATAATGCACGTTATATTGCTAATAATATAAGTAATAAGTATAATTATTACAGTTCTATCGATAATAACTGCATAATATGGGTAATAATGCATGTTATATTGATAATAATATAAGTAATAAGTATAATTATTACAGTTCTAGCGATAATAACTGGATTATATGGGTCATAATGCACGTTATATTGCTAATAATAAACGTAATAAGTATAATTATTACAGTTCTAGCGATAATAACTGCATTATATGGGTAATAATGGATGCAATATTGATAATATCGGGAGTAATAAGTATATTCATTATAGTTCTAGCGATAATAACTGCATTATATGCGTAATAATGCATGTTATATTGATAATATCGGAAGTAATAAGTATAATTATTACAGTTCTAGCGATAGTACTAGTAAAATATGGCTAAGAGTGCCTGTTATATTGATAATAATAAATGTAATAAGTATATTTATTATACTTCTGTCGATAATAACTGCATTATATGGGTAATAATGCACGTTATATTGCTAATAATATACGTAATAAGTATAATTATTACAGTTCTAGCGATAATAACTGCATAATATGGGTAATAATGCATGTTATATTGATGATAATAAAAGTAGTAAGTATAATTATTCCAGTTCTAGCGATAATAACTGGATTATATGGGTCATAATGCACGTTATATTGCTAATAATATACGTAATAAGTATAATTATTACAGTTTTAGCGATAATAACTGCATTATATGGGTAATAATGCATGTTATATTGATAATATCGGGAGTAATAAGTATAATTATTATAGTTCTAGCGATAATAGTAGTAAAATATGGCTGATAGTGCATGTTATAATGATAATAATAAAAGTAATAAGTATATTTATTATAGTTCTATCAATAATAACTGCATAATATGGGTAATAATGCACGTTATATTGCTAATAATATACGTAATAAGTATAATTATTACAGTTCTAGCGGTAATAACTGCATAATATGGGTAATAATGCATGTTATATTGATGATAATAAAAGTAGTAAGTATAATTATTCCAGTTCTAGCGATAATAACTGGATTATATGGGTCATAATGCACGTTATATTGCTAATAATATACGTAATAAGTATAATTATTACAGTTTTAGCGATAATAACTGCATTATATGGGTAATTATGCATGTTATATTGATAATATCGGGAGTAATAAGTATAATTATTATAGTTCTAGCGATAATAGTAGTAAAATATGGCTGATAGTGCATGTTATAATGATAATAATAAAAGTAATAAGTATATTTATTATAGTTCTATCAATAATAACTGCATAATATGGGTAATAATGCATGTTATATTGATGATAATAAAAGTAGTAAGTATAATTATTCCAGTTCTAGCGATAATAACTGGATTATATGGGTCATAATGCACGTTATATTGCTAATAATATACGTAATAAGTATAATTATTACAGTTTTAGCGATAATAACTGCATTATATGGGTAATAATGCATGTTATATTGATAATATCGGGAGTAATAAGTATAATTATTATAGTTCTAGCGATAATAGTAGTAAAATATGGCTGATAGTGCATGTTATAATGATAATAATAAAAGTAATAAGTATATTTATTATAGTTCTATCAATAATAACTGCATAATATGGGTAATAATGCACGTTATATTGCTAATAATATACGTAATAAGTATAATTATTACAGTTCTAGCGATAATAACTGCATTATATGCGTAATAATGCATGTTATATTGATAATATCGGAAGTAATAAGTATAATTATTACAGTTCTAGCGATAATACTAGTAAAATATGGCTAAGAGTGCCTGTTATATTGATAATAATAAATGTAATAAGTATATTTATTATACTTCTGTCGATAATAACTGCATTATATGGGTAATAATGCACGTTATATTGCTAATAATATACGTAATAAGTATAATTATTACAGTTCTAGCGATAATAACTGGATTATATGGGTAATAGTGCACGTTATATTGCTAATAATATAAGTAATAAGTATAATTATTACAGTTTTAGCGATAATAACTGCATTATATGGGTAATAATGCATGTTATATTGATAATATCAAGAGTAATAAGTATAATTATTATAGTTCTAGCGATAATAGTAGTAAAATATGGCTGATAGTGCATGTTATAATGATAACAATAAAAGTAATAAGTATATTTATTATAGTTCTATCAATAATAACTGCATAATATGGGTAATAATGCACGTTATATTGCTAATAATATACGTAATAAGTATAATTATTACAGTTCTAGCGGTAATAACTGCATAATATGGGTAATAATGCATGTTATATTGATGATAATAAAAGTAGTAAGTATAATTATTCCAGTTCTAGCGATAATAACTGGATTATATGGGTCATAATGCACGTTATATTGCTAATAATAAACGTAATAAGTATAATTATTACAGTTCTAGCGATAATAACTGCATTATATGGGTAATAATGCATGTTATATTGATAATATCGGGAGTAATAAGTATAATTATTATAGTTCTAGCGATAATAGTAGTAAAATATGGCTGATAGTGCATGTTATAATGATAATAATAAAAGTAATACGTATATTTATTATAGTTCTATCAATAATAACTGCATAATATGGGTAATAATGCACGTTATATTGCTAATAATATACGTAATAAGTATAATTATTACAGTTCTAGCGATAATAACTGCATTATATGCGTAATAATGCATGTTATATTGATAATATCGGAAGTAATAAGTATAATTATTACAGTTCTAGCGATAGTACTAGTAAAATATGGCTAAGAGTGCCTGTTATATTGATAATAATAAATGTAATAAGTATATTTATTATACTTCTGTCGATAATAACTGCATTATATGGGTAATAATGCACGTTATATTGCTAATAATATAAGTAATAAGTATAATTATTACAGTTCTATCGATAATAACTGCATAATATGGGTAATAATGCATGTTATATTGATAATAATATAAGTAATAAGTATAATTATTACAGTTCTAGCGATAATAACTGGATTATATGGGTCATAATGCACGTTATATTGCTAATAATAAACGTAATAAGTATAATTATTACAGTTCTAGCGATAATAACTGCATTATATGGGTAATAATGGATGCAATATTGATAATATCGGGAGTAATAAGTATATTCATTATAGTTCTAGCGATAATAACTGCATTATATGCGTAATAATGCATGTTATATTGATAATATCGGAAGTAATAAGTATAATTATTACAGTTCTAGCGATAGTACTAGTAAAATATGGCTAAGAGTGCCTGTTATATTGATAATAATAAATGTAATAAGTATATTTATTATACTTCTGTCGATAATAACTGCATTATATGGGTAATAATGCACGTTATATTGCTAATAATATACGTAATAAGTATAATTATTACAGTTCTAGCGATAATAACTGCATAATATGGGTAATAATGCATGTTATATTGATGATAATAAAAGTAGTAAGTATAATTATTCCAGTTCTAGCGATAATAACTGGATTATATGGGTCATAATGCACGTTATATTGCTAATAATATACGTAATAAGTATAATTATTACAGTTTTAGCGATAATAACTGCATTATATGGGTAATAATGCATGTTATATTGATAATATCGGGAGTAATAAGTATAATTATTATAGTTCTAGCGATAATAGTAGTAAAATATGGCTGATAGTGCATGTTATAATGATAATAATAAAAGTAATAAGTATATTTATTATAGTTCTATCAATAATAACTGCATAATATGGGTAATAATGCACGTTATATTGCTAATAATATACGTAATAAGTATAATTATTACAGTTCTAGCGGTAATAACTGCATAATATGGGTAATAATGCATGTTATATTGATGATAATAAAAGTAGTAAGTATAATTATTCCAGTTCTAGCGATAATAACTGGATTATATGGGTCATAATGCACGTTATATTGCTAATAATATACGTAATAAGTATAATTATTACAGTTTTAGCGATAATAACTGCATTATATGGGTAATTATGCATGTTATATTGATAATATCGGGAGTAATAAGTATAATTATTATAGTTCTAGCGATAATAGTAGTAAAATATGGCTGATAGTGCATGTTATAATGATAATAATAAAAGTAATAAGTATATTTATTATAGTTCTATCAATAATAACTGCATAATATGGGTAATAATGCATGTTATATTGATGATAATAAAAGTAGTAAGTATAATTATTCCAGTTCTAGCGATAATAACTGGATTATATGGGTCATAATGCACGTTATATTGCTAATAATATACGTAATAAGTATAATTATTACAGTTTTAGCGATAATAACTGCATTATATGGGTAATAATGCATGTTATATTGATAATATCGGGAGTAATAAGTATAATTATTATAGTTCTAGCGATAATAGTAGTAAAATATGGCTGATAGTGCATGTTATAATGATAATAATAAAAGTAATAAGTATATTTATTATAGTTCTATCAATAATAACTGCATAATATGGGTAATAATGCACGTTATATTGCTAATAATATACGTAATAAGTATAATTATTACAGTTCTAGCGATAATAACTGCATTATATGCGTAATAATGCATGTTATATTGATAATATCGGAAGTAATAAGTATAATTATTACAGTTCTAGCGATAATACTAGTAAAATATGGCTAAGAGTGCCTGTTATATTGATAATAATAAATGTAATAAGTATATTTATTATACTTCTGTCGATAATAACTGCATTATATGGGTAATAATGCACGTTATATTGCTAATAATATACGTAATAAGTATAATTATTACAGTTCTAGCGATAATAACTGGATTATATGGGTAATAGTGCACGTTATATTGCTAATAATATAAGTAATAAGTATAATTATTACAGTTTTAGCGATAATAACTGCATTATATGGGTAATAATGCATGTTATATTGATAATATCAAGAGTAATAAGTATAATTATTATAGTTCTAGCGATAATAGTAGTAAAATATGGCTGATAGTGCATGTTATAATGATAACAATAAAAGTAATAAGTATATTTATTATAGTTCTATCAATAATAACTGCATAATATGGGTAATAATGCACGTTATATTGCTAATAATATACGTAATAAGTATAATTATTACAGTTCTAGCGATAATAACTGCATTATATGCGTAATAATGCATGTTATATTGATAATATCGGAAGTAATAAGTATAATTATTACAGTTCTAGCGATAGTACTAGTAAAATATGGCTAAGAGTGCCTGTTATATTGATAATAATAAATGTAATAAGTATATTTATTATACTTCTGTCGATAATAACTGCATTATATGGGTAATAATGCACGTTATATTGCTAATAATATACGTAATAAGTATAATTATTACAGTTCTAGCGATAATAACTGCGTAATATGGGTAATAATGCATGTTATATTGATGATAATAAAAGTAGTAAGTATAATTATTCCAGTTCTAGCGATAATAACTGGATTATATGGGTCATAATGCACGTTATATTGCTAATAATATACGTAATAAGTATAATTATTACAGTTTTAGCGATAATAACTGCATTATATGGGTAATAATGCATGTTATATTGATAATATCGGGAGTAATAAGTATAATTATTATAGTTCTAGCGATAATAGTAGTAAAATATGGCTGATAGTGCATGTTATAATGATAATAATAAAAGTAATAAGTATATTTATTATAGTTCTATCAATAATAACTGCATAATATGGGTAATAATGCACGTTATATTGCTAATAATATACGTAATAAGTATAATTATTACAGTTCTAGCGATAATAACTGCATTATATGCGTAATAATGCATGTTATATTGATAATATCGGAAGTAATAAGTATAATTATTACAGTTCTAGCGATAATACTAGTAAAATATGGCTAAGAGTGCCTGTTATATTGATAATAATAAATGTAGTAAGTATATTTATTGTACTTCTGTCGATAATAACTGCATTATATGGGTAATAATGCACGTTATATTGCTAATAATATACGTAATAAGTATAATTATTACAGTTCTAGCGATAATAACTGCATAATATGGGTAATAATGCATGTTATATTGATGATAATAAAAGTAGTAAGTATAATTATTCCAGTTCTAGCGATAATAACTGGATTATATGGGTCATAATGCACGTTATATTGCTAATAATATACGTAATAAGTATAATTATTACAGTTCTAGCGATAATAACTCGATTATATGGGTAATAATGGATGCAATATTGATAATATCGGGAGTAATAAGTATATTCATTATAGTTCTAGCGATGATAACTGCATAATATAGGTAATGATGCATGTTATATTGATAATAATAAAAGTAATCAGTATATTTATTATAGTTCTGTCAATAATAACTGCATAATATGGGTAATAATGCACGTTATATTGCTAACAATATAAGTAATAAGTATAATTATTACAGTTCTAGCGATAATAATTGCACTATATGGGTAATAATGCATGTTATATTGATAATATCGGGAGTAATAAGTATAATTATTATAGTTCCAGCGATAATAACTGCACAATATGGGTAATAATGCATGTTATATTGATAATAATATAAGTAATAAGTATAATTATTACAGTTCTAGCGATTATAACTGCATAATATGGGTAATAATGCATGTTATATTGATAATTATGTAAGAAATAAGTATAATTATTACAGTTCTAGCGATAATAACTGCATTATATGCGTAATAATGCATGTTATATTGATAATATCGGAAGTAATAAGTATAATTATTACAGTTCTAGCGATAGTACTAGTAAAATATGGCTAAGAGTGCCTGTTATATTGATAATAATAAATGTAATAAGTATATTTATTATACTTCTGTCGATAATAACTGCATTATATGGGTAATAATGCACGTTATATTGCTAATAATATACGTAATAAGTATAATTATTACAGTTCTAGCGGTAATAACTGCATAATATGGGTAATAATGCATGTTATATTGATGATAATAAAAGTAGTAAGTATAATTATTCCAGTTCTAGCGATAATAACTGGATTATATGGGTCATAATGCACGTTATATTGCTAATAATATACGTAATAAGTATAATTATTACAGTTCTAGCGATAATAACTGCGTAATATGGGTAATAATGCATGTTATATTGATGATAATAAAAGTAGTAAGTATAATTATTCCAGTTCTAGCGATAATAACTGGATTATATGGGTCATAATGCACGTTATATTGCTAATAATATACGTAATAAGTATAATTATTACAGTTTTAGCGATAATAACTGCATTATATGGGTAATAATGCATGTTATATTGATAATATCGGGAGTAATAAGTATAATTATTATAGTTCTAGCGATAATAGTAGTAAAATATGGCTGATAGTGCATGTTATAATGATAATAATAAAAGTAATAAGTATATTTATTATAGTTCTATCAATAATAACTGCATAATATGGGTAATAATGCACGTTATATTGCTAATAATATACGTAATAAGTATAATTATTACAGTTCTAGCGATAATAACTGCATTATATGCGTAATAATGCATGTTATATTGATAATATCGGAAGTAATAAGTATAATTATTACAGTTCTAGCGATAATACTAGTAAAATATGGCTAAGAGTGCCTGTTATATTGATAATAATAAATGTAGTAAGTATATTTATTGTACTTCTGTCGATAATAACTGCATTATATGGGTAATAATGCACGTTATATTGCTAATAATATACGTAATAAGTATAATTATTACAGTTCTAGCGATAATAACTGCATAATATGGGTAATAATGCATGTTATATTGATGATAATAAAAGTAGTAAGTATAATTATTCCAGTTCTAGCGATAATAACTGGATTATATGGGTCATAATGCACGTTATATTGCTAATAATATACGTAATAAGTATAATTATTACAGTTCTAGCGATAATAACTCGATTATATGGGTAATAATCGATGCAATATTGATAATATCGGGAGTAATAAGTATATTCATTATAGTTCTAGCGATGATAACTGCATAATATAGGTAATGATGCATGTTATATTGATAATAATAAAAGTAATCAGTATATTTATTATAGTTCTGTCAATAATAACTGCATAATATGGGTAATAATGCACGTTATATTGCTAACAATATAAGTAATAAGTATAATTATTACAGTTCTAGCGATAATAATTGCACTATATGGGTAATAATGCATGTTATATTGATAATATCGGGAGTAATAAGTATAATTATTATAGTTCCAGCGATAATAACTGCACAATATGGGTAATAATGCATGTTATATTGATAATAATATAAGTAATAAGTATAATTATTACAGTTCTAGCGATTATAACTGCATAATATGGGTAATAATGCATGTTATATTGATAATTATGTAAGAAATAAGTATAATTATTACAGTTCTAGCGATAATAACTGCATTATATGCGTAATAATGCATGTTATATTGATAATATCGGAAGTAATAAGTATAATTATTACAGTTCTAGCGATAGTACTAGTAAAATATGGCTAAGAGTGCCTGTTATATTGATAATAATAAATGTAATAAGTATATTTATTATACTTCTGTCGATAATAACTGCATTATATGGGTAATAATGCACGTTATATTGCTAATAATATACGTAATAAGTATAATTATTACAGTTCTAGCGGTAATAACTGCATAATATGGGTAATAATGCATGTTATATTGATGATAATAAAAGTAGTAAGTATAATTATTCCAGTTCTAGCGATAATAACTGGATTATATGGGTCATAATGCACGTTATATTGCTAATAATATACGTAATAAGTATAATTATTACAGTTTTAGCGATAATAACTGCATTATATGGGTAATTATGCATGTTATATTGATAATATCGGGAGTAATAAGTATAATTATTATAGTTCTAGCGATAATAGTAGTAAAATATGGCTGATAGTGCATGTTATAATGATAATAATAAAAGTAATAAGTATATTTATTATAGTTCTATCAATAATAACTGCATAATATGGGTAATAATGCATGTTATATTGATGATAATAAAAGTAGTAAGTATAATTATTCCAGTTCTAGCGATAATAACTGGATTATATGGGTCATAATGCACGTTATATTGCTAATAATATACGTAATAAGTATAATTATTACAGTTTTAGCGATAATAACTGCATTATATGGGTAATAATGCATGTTATATTGATAATATCGGGAGTAATAAGTATAATTATTATAGTTCTAGCGATAATAGTAGTAAAATATGGCTGATAGTGCATGTTATAATGATAATAATAAAAGTAATAAGTATATTTATTATAGTTCTATCAATAATAACTGCATAATATGGGTAATAATGCACGTTATATTGCTAATAATATACGTAATAAGTATAATTATTACAGTTCTAGCGATAATAACTGCATTATATGCGTAATAATGCATGTTATATTGATAATATCGGAAGTAATAAGTATAATTATTACAGTTCTAGCGATAATACTAGTAAAATATGGCTAAGAGTGCCTGTTATATTGATAATAATAAATGTAATAAGTATATTTATTATACTTCTGTCGATAATAACTGCATTATATGGGTAATAATGCACGTTATATTGCTAATAATATACGTAATAAGTATAATTATTACAGTTCTAGCGATAATAACTGGATTATATGGGTAATAGTGCACGTTATATTGCTAATAATATAAGTAATAAGTATAATTATTACAGTTTTAGCGATAATAACTGCATTATATGGGTAATAATGCATGTTATATTGATAATATCGGGAGTAATAAGTATAATTATTATAGTTCTAGCGATAATAGTAGTAAAATATGGCTGATAGTGCATGTTATAATGATAACAATAAAAGTAATAAGTATATTTATTATAGTTCTATCAATAATAACTGCATAATATGGGTAATAATGCACGTTATATTGCTAATAATATACGTAATAAGTATAATTATTACAGTTCTAGCGATAATAACTGCATTATATGCGTAATAATGCATGTTATATTGATAATATCGGAAGTAATAAGTATAATTATTACAGTTCTAGCGATAGTACTAGTAAAATATGGCTAAGAGTGCCTGTTATATTGATAATAATAAATGTAATAAGTATATTTATTATACTTCTGTCGATAATAACTGCATTATATGGGTAATAATGCACGTTATATTGCTAATAATATACGTAATAAGTATAATTATTACAGTTCTAGCGATAATAACTGCGTAATATGGGTAATAATGCATGTTATATTGATGATAATAAAAGTAGTAAGTATAATTATTCCAGTTCTAGCGATAATAACTGGATTATATGGGTCATAATGCACGTTATATTGCTAATAATATACGTAATAAGTATAATTATTACAGTTTTAGCGATAATAACTGCATTATATGGGTAATAATGCATGTTATATTGATAATATCGGGAGTAATAAGTATAATTATTATAGTTCTAGCGATAATAGTAGTAAAATATGGCTGATAGTGCATGTTATAATGATAATAATAAAAGTAATAAGTATATTTATTATAGTTCTATCAATAATAACTGCATAATATGGGTAATAATGCACGTTATATTGCTAACAATATACGTAATAAGTATAATTATTACAGTTCTAGCGATAATAACTGCATTATATGCGTAATAATGCATGTTATAATGATAATATCGGGAGTAATAAGTATAATTATTATAGTTCTAGCGATAATAGTAGTAAAATATGGCTAATAGTGCATGTTATATTGATAATAATAAATGTAATAAGTATATTTATTATACTTCTGTCGATAATAACTGCATTATATGGGTAATAAAGCACGTTATATTGCTAATAATATAAGTAATAAGTATAATTATTACAGTTCTAGCGATAATAACTGCATAATATGGGTAATAATGCATGTTATATTGATGATAATAAAAGTAGTAAGTATAATTATTACAGTTCTAGCGATAATAACTGGATTATATGGGTAATAGTGCACGTTATATTGCTAATAATATAAGTAATAAGTATAATTATTACAGTTTTAGCGATAATAACTGCATTATATGGGTAATAATGCATGTTATATTGATAATATCGGGAGTAATAAGTATAATTATTATAGTTCTAGCGATAATAGTAGTAAAATATGGCTGATAGTGCATGTTATAATGATAACAATGAAAGTAATAAGTATATTTATTATAGTTCTATCAATAATAACTGCATAATATGGGTAATAATGCACGTTATATTGCTAATAATATACGTAATAAGTATAATTATTACAGATCTAGCGATAATAACTGCATTATATGCGTAATAATGCATGTTATATTGATAATATCGGAAGTAATAAGTATAATTATTACAGTTCTAGCGATAGTACTAGTAAAATATGGCTAAGAGTGCCTGTTATATTGATAATAATAAATGTAATAAGTATATTTATTATACTTCTGTCGATAATAACTGCATTATATGGGTAATAATGCACGTTATATTGCTAATAATATACGTAACAAGTATAATTATTACAGTTCTAGCGATAATAACTGCATAATATGGGTAATAATGCATGTTATATTGATGATAATAAAAGTAGTAAGTATAATTATTCCAGTTCTAGCGATAATAACTGGATTATGTGGGTCATAATGCACGTTATATAGCTAATAATATACGTAATAAGTATAATTATTACAGTTCTAGCGATAATAACTGGATTATATGGGTAATAATGCACGTTATATTGCTAATAATATAAGTAATAAGTATAATTATTACAGTTTTAGCGATAATAACTGCATTATATGGGTAATAATGCATGTTATATTGATAATATCGGGAGTAATAAGTATAATTATTATAGTTCTAGCGATAATGGTAGTAAAATATGACTGATAGTGCATGTTATAATGATAATAATAAAAGTAATATGTATATTTATTATAGTTCTATCAATAATAACTGCATAATATGGGTAATAATGCACGTTATATTGCTAATAATATACGTAATAAGTATAATTATTACAGTTCTAGCGATAATAACTGCATTATATGCGTAATAATGCATGTTATATTGATAATATCGGAAGTAATAAGTATAATTATTACAGTTCTAGCGATAATACTAGTAAAATATGGCTAAGAGTGCCTGTTATATTGATAATAATAAATGTAATAAGTATATTTATTATACTTCTGTCGATAATAACTGCATTATATGGGTAATAATGCACGTTATATTGCTAATAATATACGTAATAAGTATAATTATTACAGTTCTAGCGATAATAACTGCATAATATGGGTAATAATGCATGTTATATTGATGATAATAAAAGTAGTAAGTATAATTATTCCAGTTCTAGCGATAATAACTGGATTATATGGGTCATAATGCACGTTATATTGCTAATAATATACGTAATAAGTATAATTATTACAGTTCTAGCGATAATAACTGCATAATATGGGTAATAATGCATGTTATATTGATGATAATAAAAGTAGTAAGTATAATTATTCCAGTTCTAGCGATAATAACTGGATTATATGGGTCATAATGCACGTTATATTGCTAATAATATACGTAATAAGTATAATTATTACAGTTCTAGCGATAATAACTCGATTATATGGGTAATAATGGATGCAATATTGATAATATCGGGAGTAATAAGTATATTCATTATAGTTCTAGCGATGATAACTGCATAATATAGGTAATGATGCATGTTATATTGATAATAATAAAAGTAATCAGTATATTTATTATAGTTCTGTCAATAATAACTGCATAATATGGGTAATAATGCACGTTATATTGCTAACAATATAAGTAATAAGTATAATTATTACAGTTCTAGCGATAATAATTGCACTATATGGGTAATAATGCATGTTATATTGATAATATCGGGAGTAATAAGTATAATTATTATAGTTCCAGCGATAATAACTGCACAATATGGGTAATAATGCATGTTATATTGATAATAATATAAGTAATAAGTATAATTATTACAGTTCTAGCGATTATAACTGCATAATATGGGTAATAATGCATGTTATATTGATAATTATGTAAGAAATAAGTATAATTATTACAGTTCTAGCGATAATAACTGCATTATATGCGTAATAATGCATGTTATATTGATAATATCGGAAGTAATAAGTATAATTATTACAGTTCTAGCGATAGTACTAGTAAAATATGGCTAAGAGTGCCTGTTATATTGATAATAATAAATGTAATAAGTATATTTATTATACTTCTGTCGATAATAACTGCATTATATGGGTAATAATGCACGTTATATTGCTAATAATATACGTAATAAGTATAATTATTACAGTTCTAGCGGTAATAACTGCATAATATGGGTAATAATGCATGTTATATTGATGATAATAAAAGTAGTAAGTATAATTATTCCAGTTCTAGCGATAATAACTGGATTATATGGGTCATAATGCACGTTATATTGCTAATAATATACGTAATAAGTATAATTATTACAGTTTTAGCGATAATAACTGCATTATATGGGTAATTATGCATGTTATATTGATAATATCGGGAGTAATAAGTATAATTATTATAGTTCTAGCGATAATAGTAGTAAAATATGGCTGATAGTGCATGTTATAATGATAATAATAAAAGTAATAAGTATATTTATTATAGTTCTATCAATAATAACTGCATAATATGGGTAATAATGCATGTTATATTGATGATAATAAAAGTAGTAAGTATAATTATTCCAGTTCTAGCGATAATAACTGGATTATATGGGTCATAATGCACGTTATATTGCTAATAATATACGTAATAAGTATAATTATTACAGTTTTAGCGATAATAACTGCATTATATGGGTAATAATGCATGTTATATTGATAATATCGGGAGTAATAAGTATAATTATTATAGTTCTAGCGATAATAGTAGTAAAATATGGCTGATAGTGCATGTTATAATGATAATAATAAAAGTAATAAGTATATTTATTATAGTTCTATCAATAATAACTGCATAATATGGGTAATAATGCACGTTATATTGCTAATAATATACGTAATAAGTATAATTATTACAGTTCTAGCGATAATAACTGCATTATATGCGTAATAATGCATGTTATATTGATAATATCGGAAGTAATAAGTATAATTATTACAGTTCTAGCGATAATACTAGTAAAATATGGCTAAGAGTGCCTGTTATATTGATAATAATAAATGTAATAAGTATATTTATTATACTTCTGTCGATAATAACTGCATTATATGGGTAATAATGCACGTTATATTGCTAATAATATACGTAATAAGTATAATTATTACAGTTCTAGCGATAATAACTGGATTATATGGGTAATAGTGCACGTTATATTGCTAATAATATAAGTAATAAGTATAATTATTACAGTTTTAGCGATAATAACTGCATTATATGGGTAATAATGCATGTTATATTGATAATATCGGGAGTAATAAGTATAATTATTATAGTTCTAGCGATAATAGTAGTAAAATATGGCTGATAGTGCATGTTATAATGATAACAATAAAAGTAATAAGTATATTTATTATAGTTCTATCAATAATAACTGCATAATATGGGTAATAATGCACGTTATATTGCTAATAATATACGTAATAAGTATAATTATTACAGTTCTAGCGATAATAACTGCATTATATGCGTAATAATGCATGTTATATTGATAATATCGGAAGTAATAAGTATAATTATTACAGTTCTAGCGATAGTACTAGTAAAATATGGCTAAGAGTGCCTGTTATATTGATAATAATAAATGTAATAAGTATATTTATTATACTTCTGTCGATAATAACTGCATTATATGGGTAATAATGCACGTTATATTGCTAATAATATACGTAATAAGTATAATTATTACAGTTCTAGCGATAATAACTGCGTAATATGGGTAATAATGCATGTTATATTGATGATAATAAAAGTAGTAAGTATAATTATTCCAGTTCTAGCGATAATAACTGGATTATATGGGTCATAATGCACGTTATATTGCTAATAATATACGTAATAAGTATAATTATTACAGTTTTAGCGATAATAACTGCATTATATGGGTAATAATGCATGTTATATTGATAATATCGGGAGTAATAAGTATAATTATTATAGTTCTAGCGATAATAGTAGTAAAATATGGCTGATAGTGCATGTTATAATGATAATAATAAAAGTAATAAGTATATTTATTATAGTTCTATCAATAATAACTGCATAATATGGGTAATAATGCACGTTATATTGCTAACAATATACGTAATAAGTATAATTATTACAGTTCTAGCGATAATAACTGCATTATATGCGTAATAATGCATGTTATAATGATAATATCGGGAGTAATAAGTATAATTATTATAGTTCTAGCGATAATAGTAGTAAAATATGGCTAATAGTGCATGTTATATTGATAATAATAAATGTAATAAGTATATTTATTATACTTCTGTCGATAATAACTGCATTATATGGGTAATAAAGCACGTTATATTGCTAATAATATAAGTAATAAGTATAATTATTACAGTTCTAGCGATAATAACTGCATAATATGGGTAATAATGCATGTTATATTGATGATAATAAAAGTAGTAAGTATAATTATTACAGTTCTAGCGATAATAACTGGATTATATGGGTAATAGTGCACGTTATATTGCTAATAATATAAGTAATAAGTATAATTATTACAGTTTTAGCGATAATAACTGCATTATATGGGTAATAATGCATGTTATATTGATAATATCGGGAGTAATAAGTATAATTATTATAGTTCTAGCGATAATAGTAGTAAAATATGGCTGATAGTGCATGTTATAATGATAACAATGAAAGTAATAAGTATATTTATTATAGTTCTATCAATAATAACTGCATAATATGGGTAATAATGCACGTTATATTGCTAATAATATACGTAATAAGTATAATTATTACAGATCTAGCGATAATAACTGCATTATATGCGTAATAATGCATGTTATATTGATAATATCGGAAGTAATAAGTATAATTATTACAGTTCTAGCGATAGTACTAGTAAAATATGGCTAAGAGTGCCTGTTATATTGATAATAATAAATGTAATAAGTATATTTATTATACTTCTGTCGATAATAACTGCATTATATGGGTAATAATGCACGTTATATTGCTAATAATATACGTAACAAGTATAATTATTACAGTTCTAGCGATAATAACTGCATAATATGGGTAATAATGCATGTTATATTGATGATAATAAAAGTAGTAAGTATAATTATTCCAGTTCTAGCGATAATAACTGGATTATGTGGGTCATAATGCACGTTATATAGCTAATAATATACGTAATAAGTATAATTATTACAGTTCTAGCGATAATAACTGGATTATATGGGTAATAATGCACGTTATATTGCTAATAATATAAGTAATAAGTATAATTATTACAGTTTTAGCGATAATAACTGCATTATATGGGTAATAATGCATGTTATATTGATAATATCGGGAGTAATAAGTATAATTATTATAGTTCTAGCGATAATGGTAGTAAAATATGACTGATAGTGCATGTTATAATGATAATAATAAAAGTAATATGTATATTTATTATAGTTCTATCAATAATAACTGCATAATATGGGTAATAATGCACGTTATATTGCTAATAATATACGTAATAAGTATAATTATTACAGTTCTAGCGATAATAACTGCATTATATGCGTAATAATGCATGTTATATTGATAATATCGGAAGTAATAAGTATAATTATTACAGTTCTAGCGATAATACTAGTAAAATATGGCTAAGAGTGCCTGTTATATTGATAATAATAAATGTAATAAGTATATTTATTATACTTCTGTCGATAATAACTGCATTATATGGGTAATAATGCACGTTATATTGCTAATAATATACGTAATAAGTATAATTATTACAGTTCTAGCGATAATAACTGCATAATATGGGTAATAATGCATGTTATATTGATGATAATAAAAGTAGTAAGTATAATTATTCCAGTTCTAGCGATAATAACTGGATTATATGGGTCATAATGCACGTTATATTGCTAATAATATACGTAATAAGTATAATTATTACAGTTCTAGCGATAATAACTGCATTATATGGGTAATATTGGATGCAATATTGATAATATCGGGAGTAATAAGTATATTCATTATAGTTCTAGCGATAATGACTGCATAATATAGGTAATGATGCATGTTATATTGATAATAATAAAAGTAATCAGTATATTTATTATAGTTCTATCAATAATAACTGCATAATATGGGTAATAATGCACGTTATATTGCTAACAATATAAGTAATAAGTATAATTATTACAGTTCCAGCGATAATAACTGCACAATATGGGTAATAATGCATGTTATATTGATAATAATATAAGTAATAAGTATAATTATTAGAGTTCTAGCGATTATAACTGCATAATATGGGTAATAATGCATGTTATATTGATAATTATATAAGAAATAAGTATAATTATTACAGTTCTAGCGATTATAACTGCATAATATGGGTAATAATGCATGTTATATTGATAATTATGTAAGAAATAAGTATAATTATTACAGTTCTAGCGATAATAACTGCATAATATGGGTAATAATGCATGTTATAATGATAATATCGGGAGTAATAAGTATAATTATTATAGTTCTAGCGATAATAGTAGTAAAATATGGCTAATAGTGCATGTTATATTGATAATAATAAATGTAATAAGTATATTTATTATACTTCTGTCGATAATAACTGCATTATATGGGTAATAAAGCACGTTATATTGCTAATAATATAAGTAATAAGTATAATTATTACAGTTCTATCGATAATAACTGCATAATATGGGTAATAATGCATGTTATATTGATAATAATATAAGTAATAAGTATAATTATTACAGTTCTAGCGATAATAACTGGATTATATGGGTAATAGTGCACGTTATATTGCTAATAATATAAGTAATAAGTATAATTATTACAGTTTTAGCGATAATAACTGCATTATATGGGTAATAATGCATGTTATATTGATAATATCGGGAGTAATAAGTATAATTATTATAGTTCTAGCGATAATAGTAGTAAAATATGGCTGATAGTGCATGTTATAATGATAACAATAAAAGTAATAAGTATATTTATTATAGTTCTATCAATAATAACTGCATAATATGAGTAATAATGCACGTTATATTGCTAATAATATACGTAATAAGTATAATTATTACAGATCTAGCGATAATAACTGCATTATATGCGTAATAATGCATGTTATATTGATAATATCGGGAGTAATAAGTATAATTATTACAGTTCTAGCGATAGTAACTCCATTATATGGGTAATAATGCATGTTATATTGATAATAATATAAGTAATAAGTATAATTATTACAGTTCTAGCGATAATAACTGCATAATATGGGTAATAATGCACGTTATATAGCTAATAATATAAGTAATAAGTATAATTATTACAGTCCTAGCGATAATAACTGCATAATATGGGTAATAATGCATGTTATATTGATAATATCGGGAGTAATAAGTATAATTATTATAGTTCTAGCGATAATAGTAGTAAAATATGGCTAATAGTGCATGTTATATTGATAATAATAAAAGTAATAACTATATTTATCATAGTTCTATCGATAATAACTGCATAATATGGGTAATAAAGCACGTTATATTGCTAATAATATAAGTAATAAGTATAATTATTACAGTTCTATCGATAATAACTGCATAATATGGGTAATAATGCATGTTATATTGATAATAATATAAGTAATAAGTATAATTATTACAGTTCTAGCGATAATAACTGGATTATATGGGTAATAATGCACGTTATATTGCTAATAATATAAGTAATAAGTATAATTATTACAGTTTTAGCGATAATAACTGCATTATATGGGTAATAATGCACGTTATATTGCTAATAATATACGTAATAAGTATAATTATTACAGTTCTAGCGATAATAACTGCATAATATGGGTAATAATGCATGTTATATTGATGATAATAAAAGTAGTAAGTATAATTATTCCAGTTCTAGCGATAATAACTGGATTATATGGGTCATAATGCACGTTATATTGCTAATAATATACGTAATAAGTATAATTATTACAGTTCTAGCGATAATAACTGCATTATATGGGTAATAATGGATGCAATATTGATAATATCGGGAGTAATAAGTATATTCATTATAGTTCTAGCGATAATGACTGCATAATATAGGTAATGATGCATGTTATATTGATAATAATAAAAGTAATCAGTATATTTATTATAGTTCTATCAATAATAACTGCATAATATGGGTAATAATGCACGTTATATTGCTAACAATATAAGTAATAAGTATAATTATTACAGTTCCAGCGATAATAACTGCACAATATGGGTAATAATGCATGTTATATTGATAATAATATAAGTAATAAGTATAATTATTAGAGTTCTAGCGATTATAACTGCATAATATGGGTAATAATGCATGTTATATTGATAATTATATAAGAAATAAGTATAATTATTACAGTTCTAGCGATTATAACTGCATAATATGGGTAATAATGCATGTTATATTGATAATTATGTAAGAAATAAGTATAATTATTACAGTTCTAGCGATAATAACTGCATAATATGGGTAATAATGCATGTTATAATGATAATATCGGGAGTAATAAGTATAATTATTATAGTTCTAGCGATAATAGTAGTAAAATATGGCTAATAGTGCATGTTATATTGATAATAATAAATGTAATAAGTATATTTATTATACTTCTGTCGATAATAACTGCATTATATGGGTAATAAAGCACGTTATATTGCTAATAATATAAGTAATAAGTATAATTATTACAGTTCTATCGATAATAACTGCATAATATGGGTAATAATGCATGTTATATTGATAATAATATAAGTAATAAGTATAATTATTACAGTTCTAGCGATAATAACTGGATTATATGGGTAATAGTGCACGTTATATTGCTAACAATATACGTAATAAGTATAATTATTACAGTTCTAGCGATAATAACTGCATTATATGCGTAATAATGCATGTTATAATGATAATATCGGGAGTAATAAGTATAATTATTATAGTTCTAGCGATAATAGTAGTAAAATATGGCTAATAGTGCATGTTATATTGATAATAATAAATGTAATAAGTATATTTATTATACTTCTGTCGATAATAACTGCATTATATGGGTAATAAAGCACGTTATATTGCTAATAATATAAGTAATAAGTATAATTATTACAGTTCTAGCGATAATAACTGCATAATATGGGTAATAATGCATGTTATATTGATGATAATAAAAGTAGTAAGTATAATTATTACAGTTCTAGCGATAATAACTGGATTATATGGGTAATAGTGCACGTTATATTGCTAATAATATAAGTAATAAGTATAATTATTACAGTTTTAGCGATAATAACTGCATTATATGGGTAATAATGCATGTTATATTGATAATATCGGGAGTAATAAGTATAATTATTATAGTTCTAGCGATAATAGTAGTAAAATATGGCTGATAGTGCATGTTATAATGATAACAATGAAAGTAATAAGTATATTTATTATAGTTCTATCAATAATAACTGCATAATATGGGTAATAATGCACGTTATATTGCTAATAATATACGTAATAAGTATAATTATTACAGATCTAGCGATAATAACTGCATTATATGCGTAATAATGCATGTTATATTGATAATATCGGAAGTAATAAGTATAATTATTACAGTTCTAGCGATAGTACTAGTAAAATATGGCTAAGAGTGCCTGTTATATTGATAATAATAAATGTAATAAGTATATTTATTATACTTCTGTCGATAATAACTGCATTATATGGGTAATAATGCACGTTATATTGCTAATAATATACGTAACAAGTATAATTATTACAGTTCTAGCGATAATAACTGCATAATATGGGTAATAATGCATGTTATATTGATGATAATAAAAGTAGTAAGTATAATTATTCCAGTTCTAGCGATAATAACTGGATTATGTGGGTCATAATGCACGTTATATAGCTAATAATATACGTAATAAGTATAATTATTACAGTTCTAGCGATAATAACTGGATTATATGGGTAATAATGCACGTTATATTGCTAATAATATAAGTAATAAGTATAATTATTACAGTTTTAGCGATAATAACTGCATTATATGGGTAATAATGCATGTTATATTGATAATATCGGGAGTAATAAGTATAATTATTATAGTTCTAGCGATAATGGTAGTAAAATATGACTGATAGTGCATGTTATAATGATAATAATAAAAGTAATATGTATATTTATTATAGTTCTATCAATAATAACTGCATAATATGGGTAATAATGCACGTTATATTGCTAATAATATACGTAATAAGTATAATTATTACAGTTCTAGCGATAATAACTGCATTATATGCGTAATAATGCATGTTATATTGATAATATCGGAAGTAATAAGTATAATTATTACAGTTCTAGCGATAATACTAGTAAAATATGGCTAAGAGTGCCTGTTATATTGATAATAATAAATGTAATAAGTATATTTATTATACTTCTGTCGATAATAACTGCATTATATGGGTAATAATGCACGTTATATTGCTAATAATATACGTAATAAGTATAATTATTACAGTTCTAGCGATAATAACTGCATAATATGGGTAATAATGCATGTTATATTGATGATAATAAAAGTAGTAAGTATAATTATTCCAGTTCTAGCGATAATAACTGGATTATATGGGTCATAATGCACGTTATATTGCTAATAATATACGTAATAAGTATAATTATTACAGTTCTAGCGATAATAACTGCATTATATGGGTAATAATGGATGCAATATTGATAATATCGGGAGTAATAAGTATATTCATTATAGTTCTAGCGATAATGACTGCATAATATAGGTAATGATGCATGTTATATTGATAATAATAAAAGTAATCAGTATATTTATTATAGTTCTATCAATAATAACTGCATAATATGGGTAATAATGCACGTTATATTGCTAACAATATAAGTAATAAGTATAATTATTACAGTTCCAGCGATAATAACTGCACAATATGGGTAATAATGCATGTTATATTGATAATAATATAAGTAATAAGTATAATTATTAGAGTTCTAGCGATTATAACTGCATAATATGGGTAATAATGCATGTTATATTGATAATTATATAAGAAATAAGTATAATTATTACAGTTCTAGCGATTATAACTGCATAATATGGGTAATAATGCATGTTATATTGATAATATCGGGAGTAATAAGTATAATTATTATAGTTCTAGCGATAATAGTAGTAAAATATGGCTGATAGTGCATGTTATAATGATAACAATAAAAGTAATAAGTATATTTATTATACTTCTGTCGATAATAACTGCATTATATGGGTAATAATGCACGTTATATTGCTAATAATATACGTAATAAGTATAATTATTACAGTTCTAGCGATAATAACTGCGTAATATGGGTAATAATGCATGTTATATTGATGATAATAAAAGTAGTAAGTATAATTATTCCAGTTCTAGCGATAATAACTGGATTATATGGGTCATAATGCACGTTATATTGCTAATAATATACGTAATAAGTATAATTATTACAGTTTTAGCGATAATAACTGCATTATATGGGTAATAATGCATGTTATATTGATAATATCGGGAGTAATAAGTATAATTATTATAGTTCTAGCGATAATAGTAGTAAAATATGGCTGATAGTGCATGTTATAATGATAATAATAAAAGTAATAAGTATATTTATTATAGTTCTATCAATAATAACTGCATAATATGGGTAATAATGCACGTTATATTGCTAACAATATACGTAATAAGTATAATTATTACAGTTCTAGCGATAATAACTGCATTATATGCGTAATAATGCATGTTATAATGATAATATCGGGAGTAATAAGTATAATTATTATAGTTCTAGCGATAATAGTAGTAAAATATGGCTAATAGTGCATGTTATATTGATAATAATAAATGTAATAAGTATATTTATTATACTTCTGTCGATAATAACTGCATTATATGGGTAATAAAGCACGTTATATTGCTAATAATATAAGTAATAAGTATAATTATTACAGTTCTAGCGATAATAACTGCATAATATGGGTAATAATGCATGTTATATTGATGATAATAAAAGTAGTAAGTATAATTATTACAGTTCTAGCGATAATAACTGGATTATATGGGTAATAGTGCACGTTATATTGCTAATAATATAAGTAATAAGTATAATTATTACAGTTTTAGCGATAATAACTGCATTATATGGGTAATAATGCATGTTATATTGATAATATCGGGAGTAATAAGTATAATTATTATAGTTCTAGCGATAATAGTAGTAAAATATGGCTGATAGTGCATGTTATAATGATAACAATGAAAGTAATAAGTATATTTATTATAGTTCTATCAATAATAACTGCATAATATGGGTAATAATGCACGTTATATTGCTAATAATATACGTAATAAGTATAATTATTACAGATCTAGCGATAATAACTGCATTATATGCGTAATAATGCATGTTATATTGATAATATCGGAAGTAATAAGTATAATTATTACAGTTCTAGCGATAGTACTAGTAAAATATGGCTAAGAGTGCCTGTTATATTGATAATAATAAATGTAATAAGTATATTTATTATACTTCTGTCGATAATAACTGCATTATATGGGTAATAATGCACGTTATATTGCTAATAATATACGTAACAAGTATAATTATTACAGTTCTAGCGATAATAACTGCATAATATGGGTAATAATGCATGTTATATTGATGATAATAAAAGTAGTAAGTATAATTATTCCAGTTCTAGCGATAATAACTGGATTATGTGGGTCATAATGCACGTTATATAGCTAATAATATACGTAATAAGTATAATTATTACAGTTCTAGCGATAATAACTGGATTATATGGGTAATAATGCACGTTATATTGCTAATAATATAAGTAATAAGTATAATTATTACAGTTTTAGCGATAATAACTGCATTATATGGGTAATAATGCATGTTATATTGATAATATCGGGAGTAATAAGTATAATTATTATAGTTCTAGCGATAATGGTAGTAAAATATGACTGATAGTGCATGTTATAATGATAATAATAAAAGTAATATGTATATTTATTATAGTTCTATCAATAATAACTGCATAATATGGGTAATAATGCACGTTATATTGCTAATAATATACGTAATAAGTATAATTATTACAGTTCTAGCGATAATAACTGCATTATATGCGTAATAATGCATGTTATATTGATAATATCGGAAGTAATAAGTATAATTATTACAGTTCTAGCGATAATACTAGTAAAATATGGCTAAGAGTGCCTGTTATATTGATAATAATAAATGTAATAAGTATATTTATTATACTTCTGTCGATAATAACTGCATTATATGGGTAATAATGCACGTTATATTGCTAATAATATACGTAATAAGTATAATTATTACAGTTCTAGCGATAATAACTGCATAATATGGGTAATAATGCATGTTATATTGATGATAATAAAAGTAGTAAGTATAATTATTCCAGTTCTAGCGATAATAACTGGATTATATGGGTCATAATGCACGTTATATTGCTAATAATATACGTAATAAGTATAATTATTACAGTTCTAGCGATAATAACTGCATTATATGGGTAATAATGGATGCAATATTGATAATATCGGGAGTAATAAGTATATTCATTATAGTTCTAGCGATAATGACTGCATAATATAGGTAATGATGCATGTTATATTGATAATAATAAAAGTAATCAGTATATTTATTATAGTTCTATCAATAATAACTGCATAATATGGGTAATAATGCACGTTATATTGCTAACAATATAAGTAATAAGTATAATTATTACAGTTCCAGCGATAATAACTGCACAATATGGGTAATAATGCATGTTATATTGATAATAATATAAGTAATAAGTATAATTATTAGAGTTCTAGCGATTATAACTGCATAATATGGGTAATAATGCATGTTATATTGATAATTATATAAGAAATAAGTATAATTATTACAGTTCTAGCGATTATAACTGCATAATATGGGTAATAATGCATGTTATATTGATAATTATGTAAGAAATAAGTATAATTATTACAGTTCTAGCGATAATAACTGCATAATATGGGTAATAATGCATGTTATAATGATAATATCGGGAGTAATAAGTATAATTATTATAGTTCTAGCGATAATAGTAGTAAAATATGGCTAATAGTGCATGTTATATTGATAATAATAAATGTAATAAGTATATTTATTATACTTCTGTCGATAATAACTGCATTATATGGGTAATAAAGCACGTTATATTGCTAATAATATAAGTAATAAGTATAATTATTACAGTTCTATCGATAATAACTGCATAATATGGGTAATAATGCATGTTATATTGATAATAATATAAGTAATAAGTATAATTATTACAGTTCTAGCGATAATAACTGGATTATATGGGTAATAGTGCACGTTATATTGCTAATAATATAAGTAATAAGTATAATTATTACAGTTTTAGCGATAATAACTGCATTATATGGGTAATAATGCATGTTATATTGATAATATCGGGAGTAATAAGTATAATTATTATAGTTCTAGCGATAATAGTAGTAAAATATGGCTGATAGTGCATGTTATAATGATAACAATAAAAGTAATAAGTATATTTATTATAGTTCTATCAATAATAACTGCATAATATGAGTAATAATGCACGTTATATTGCTAATAATATACGTAATAAGTATAATTATTACAGATCTAGCGATAATAACTGCATTATATGCGTAATAATGCATGTTATATTGATAATATCGGGAGTAATAAGTATAATTATTACAGTTCTAGCGATAGTAACTCCATTATATGGGTAATAATGCATGTTATATTGATAATAATATAAGTAATAAGTATAATTATTACAGTTCTAGCGATAATAACTGCATAATATGGGTAATAATGCACGTTATATAGCTAATAATATAAGTAATAAGTATAATTATTACAGTCCTAGCGATAATAACTGCATAATATGGGTAATAATGCATGTTATATTGATAATATCGGGAGTAATAAGTATAATTATTATAGTTCTAGCGATAATAGTAGTAAAATATGGCTAATAGTGCATGTTATATTGATAATAATAAAAGTAATAACTATATTTATCATAGTTCTATCGATAATAACTGCATAATATGGGTAATAAAGCACGTTATATTGCTAATAATATAAGTAATAAGTATAATTATTACAGTTCTATCGATAATAACTGCATAATATGGGTAATAATGCATGTTATATTGATAATAATATAAGTAATAAGTATAATTATTACAGTTCTAGCGATAATAACTGGATTATATGGGTAATAATGCACGTTATATTGCTAATAATATAAGTAATAAGTATAATTATTACAGTTTTAGCGATAATAACTGCATTATATGGGTAATAATGCACGTTATATTGCTAATAATATACGTAATAAGTATAATTATTACAGTTCTAGCGATAATAACTGCATAATATGGGTAATAATGCATGTTATATTGATGATAATAAAAGTAGTAAGTATAATTATTCCAGTTCTAGCGATAATAACTGGATTATATGGGTCATAATGCACGTTATATTGCTAATAATATACGTAATAAGTATAATTATTACAGTTCTAGCGATAATAACTGCATTATATGGGTAATAATGGATGCAATATTGATAATATCGGGAGTAATAAGTATATTCATTATAGTTCTAGCGATAATGACTGCATAATATAGGTAATGATGCATGTTATATTGATAATAATAAAAGTAATCAGTATATTTATTATAGTTCTATCAATAATAACTGCATAATATGGGTAATAATGCACGTTATATTGCTAACAATATAAGTAATAAGTATAATTATTACAGTTCCAGCGATAATAACTGCACAATATGGGTAATAATGCATGTTATATTGATAATAATATAAGTAATAAGTATAATTATTACAGATCTAGCGATAATAACTGCATTATATGCGTAATAATGCATGTTATATTGATAATATCGGAAGTAATAAGTATAATTATTACAGTTCTAGCGATAGTACTAGTAAAATATGGCTAAGAGTGCCTGTTATATTGATAATAATAAATGTAATAAGTATATTTATTATACTTCTGTCGATAATAACTGCATTATATGGGTAATAATGCACGTTATATTGCTAATAATATACGTAACAAGTATAATTATTACAGTTCTAGCGATAATAACTGCATAATATGGGTAATAATGCATGTTATATTGATGATAATAAAAGTAGTAAGTATAATTATTCCAGTTCTAGCGATAATAACTGGATTATGTGGGTCATAATGCACGTTATATAGCTAATAATATACGTAATAAGTATAATTATTACAGTTCTAGCGATAATAACTGGATTATATGGGTAATAATGCACGTTATATTGCTAATAATATAAGTAATAAGTATAATTATTACAGTTTTAGCGATAATAACTGCATTATATGGGTAATAATGCATGTTATATTGATAATATCGGGAGTAATAAGTATAATTATTATAGTTCTAGCGATAATGGTAGTAAAATATGACTGATAGTGCATGTTATAATGATAATAATAAAAGTAATATGTATATTTATTATAGTTCTATCAATAATAACTGCATAATATGGGTAATAATGCACGTTATATTGCTAATAATATACGTAATAAGTATAATTATTACAGTTCTAGCGATAATAACTGCATTATATGCGTAATAATGCATGTTATATTGATAATATCGGAAGTAATAAGTATAATTATTACAGTTCTAGCGATAATACTAGTAAAATATGGCTAAGAGTGCCTGTTATATTGATAATAATAAATGTAATAAGTATATTTATTATACTTCTGTCGATAATAACTGCATTATATGGGTAATAATGCACGTTATATTGCTAATAATATACGTAATAAGTATAATTATTACAGTTCTAGCGATAATAACTGCATAATATGGGTAATAATGCATGTTATATTGATGATAATAAAAGTAGTAAGTATAATTATTCCAGTTCTAGCGATAATAACTGGATTATATGGGTCATAATGCACGTTATATTGCTAATAATATACGTAATAAGTATAATTATTACAGTTCTAGCGATAATAACTGCATTATATGGGTAATAATGGATGCAATATTGATAATATCGGGAGTAATAAGTATATTCATTATAGTTCTAGCGATAATGACTGCATAATATAGGTAATGATGCATGTTATATTGATAATAATAAAAGTAATCAGTATATTTATTATAGTTCTATCAATAATAACTGCATAATATGGGTAATAATGCACGTTATATTGCTAACAATATAAGTAATAAGTATAATTATTACAGTTCCAGCGATAATAACTGCACAATATGGGTAATAATGCATGTTATATTGATAATAATATAAGTAATAAGTATAATTATTAGAGTTCTAGCGATTATAACTGCATAATATGGGTAATAATGCATGTTATATTGATAATAATATACGTAATAAGTATAATTATTACAGATCTAGCGATAATAACTGCATTATATGCGTAATAATGCATGTTATATTGATAATATCGGAAGTAATAAGTATAATTATTACAGTTCTAGCGATAGTACTAGTAAAATATGGCTAAGAGTGCCTGTTATATTGATAATAATAAATGTAATAAGTATATTTATTATACTTCTGTCGATAATAACTGCATTATATGGGTAATAATGCACGTTATATTGCTAATAATATACGTAACAAGTATAATTATTACAGTTCTAGCGATAATAACTGCATAATATGGGTAATAATGCATGTTATATTGATGATAATAAAAGTAGTAAGTATAATTATTCCAGTTCTAGCGATAATAACTGGATTATGTGGGTCATAATGCACGTTATATAGCTAATAATATACGTAATAAGTATAATTATTACAGTTCTAGCGATAATAACTGGATTATATGGGTAATAATGCACGTTATATTGCTAATAATATAAGTAATAAGTATAATTATTACAGTTTTAGCGATAATAACTGCATTATATGGGTAATAATGCATGTTATATTGATAATATCGGGAGTAATAAGTATAATTATTATAGTTCTAGCGATAATGGTAGTAAAATATGACTGATAGTGCATGTTATAATGATAATAATAAAAGTAATATGTATATTTATTATAGTTCTATCAATAATAACTGCATAATATGGGTAATAATGCACGTTATATTGCTAATAATATACGTAATAAGTATAATTATTACAGTTCTAGCGATAATAACTGCATTATATGCGTAATAATGCATGTTATATTGATAATATCGGAAGTAATAAGTATAATTATTACAGTTCTAGCGATAATACTAGTAAAATATGGCTAAGAGTGCCTGTTATATTGATAATAATAAATGTAATAAGTATATTTATTATACTTCTGTCGATAATAACTGCATTATATGGGTAATAATGCACGTTATATTGCTAATAATATACGTAATAAGTATAATTATTACAGTTCTAGCGATAATAACTGCATAATATGGGTAATAATGCATGTTATATTGATGATAATAAAAGTAGTAAGTATAATTATTCCAGTTCTAGCGATAATAACTGGATTATATGGGTCATAATGCACGTTATATTGCTAATAATATACGTAATAAGTATAATTATTACAGTTCTAGCGATAATAACTGCATTATATGGGTAATAATGGATGCAATATTGATAATATCGGGAGTAATAAGTATATTCATTATAGTTCTAGCGATAATGACTGCATAATATAGGTAATGATGCATGTTATATTGATAATAATAAAAGTAATCAGTATATTTATTATAGTTCTATCAATAATAACTGCATAATATGGGTAATAATGCACGTTATATTGCTAACAATATAAGTAATAAGTATAATTATTACAGTTCCAGCGATAATAACTGCACAATATGGGTAATAATGCATGTTATATTGATAATAATATAAGTAATAAGTATAATTATTAGAGTTCTAGCGATTATAACTGCATAATATGGGTAATAATGCATGTTATATTGATAATTATATAAGAAATAAGTATAATTATTACAGTTCTAGCGATTATAACTGCATAATATGGGTAATAATGCATGTTATATTGATAATTATGTAAGAAATAAGTATAATTATTACAGTTCTAGCGATAATAACTGCATAATATGGGTAATAATGCATGTTATAATGATAATATCGGGAGTAATAAGTATAATTATTATAGTTCTAGCGATAATAGTAGTAAAATATGGCTAATAGTGCATGTTATATTGATAATAATAAATGTAATAAGTATATTTATTATACTTCTGTCGATAATAACTGCATTATATGGGTAATAAAGCACGTTATATTGCTAATAATATAAGTAATAAGTATAATTATTACAGTTCTATCGATAATAACTGCATAATATGGGTAATAATGCATGTTATATTGATAATAATATAAGTAATAAGTATAATTATTACAGTTCTAGCGATAATAACTGGATTATATGGGTAATAGTGCACGTTATATTGCTAATAATATAAGTAATAAGTATAATTATTACAGTTTTAGCGATAATAACTGCATTATATGGGTAATAATGCATGTTATATTGATAATATCGGGAGTAATAAGTATAATTATTATAGTTCTAGCGATAATAGTAGTAAAATATGGCTGATAGTGCATGTTATAATGATAACAATAAAAGTAATAAGTATATTTATTATAGTTCTATCAATAATAACTGCATAATATGAGTAATAATGCACGTTATATTGCTAATAATATACGTAATAAGTATAATTATTACAGATCTAGCGATAATAACTGCATTATATGCGTAATAATGCATGTTATATTGATAATATCGGGAGTAATAAGTATAATTATTACAGTTCTAGCGATAGTAACTCCATTATATGGGTAATAATGCATGTTATATTGATAATAATATAAGTAATAAGTATAATTATTACAGTTCTAGCGATAATAACTGCATAATATGGGTAATAATGCACGTTATATAGCTAATAATATAAGTAATAAGTATAATTATTACAGTCCTAGCGATAATAACTGCATAATATGGGTAATAATGCATGTTATATTGATAATATCGGGAGTAATAAGTATAATTATTATAGTTCTAGCGATAATAGTAGTAAAATATGGCTAATAGTGCATGTTATATTGATAATAATAAAAGTAATAACTATATTTATCATAGTTCTATCGATAATAACTGCATAATATGGGTAATAAAGCACGTTATATTGCTAATAATATAAGTAATAAGTATAATTATTACAGTTCTATCGATAATAACTGCATAATATGGGTAATAATGCATGTTATATTGATAATAATATAAGTAATAAGTATAATTATTACAGTTCTAGCGATAATAACTGGATTATATGGGTAATAATGCACGTTATATTGCTAATAATATAAGTAATAAGTATAATTATTACAGTTTTAGCGATAATAACTGCATTATATGGGTAATAATGCACGTTATATTGCTAATAATATACGTAATAAGTATAATTATTACAGTTCTAGCGATAATAACTGCATAATATGGGTAATAATGCATGTTATATTGATGATAATAAAAGTAGTAAGTATAATTATTCCAGTTCTAGCGATAATAACTGGATTATATGGGTCATAATGCACGTTATATTGCTAATAATATACGTAATAAGTATAATTATTACAGTTCTAGCGATAATAACTGCATTATATGGGTAATAATGGATGCAATATTGATAATATCGGGAGTAATAAGTATATTCATTATAGTTCTAGCGATAATGACTGCATAATATAGGTAATGATGCATGTTATATTGATAATAATAAAAGTAATCAGTATATTTATTATAGTTCTATCAATAATAACTGCATAATATGGGTAATAATGCACGTTATATTGCTAACAATATAAGTAATAAGTATAATTATTACAGTTCCAGCGATAATAACTGCACAATATGGGTAATAATGCATGTTATATTGATAATAATATAAGTAATAAGTATAATTATTACAGTTTTAGCGATAATAACTGCATTATATGGGTAATAATGCATGTTATATTGATAATATCGGGAGTAATAAGTATAATTATTATAGTTCTAGCGATAATAGTAGTAAAATATGGCTGATAGTGCATGTTATAATGATAACAATAAAAGTAATAAGTATATTTATTATAGTTCTATCAATAATAACTGCATAATATGAGTAATAATGCACGTTATATTGCTAATAATATACGTAATAAGTATAATTATTACAGATCTAGCGATAATAACTGCATTATATGCGTAATAATGCATGTTATATTGATAATATCGGGAGTAATAAGTATAATTATTACAGTTCTAGCGATAGTAACTCCATTATATGGGTAATAATGCATGTTATATTGATAATAATATAAGTAATAAGTATAATTATTACAGTTCTAGCGATAATAACTGCATAATATGGGTAATAATGCACGTTATATAGCTAATAATATAAGTAATAAGTATAATTATTACAGTCCTAGCGATAATAACTGCATAATATGGGTAATAATGCATGTTATATTGATAATATCGGGAGTAATAAGTATAATTATTATAGTTCTAGCGATAATAGTAGTAAAATATGGCTAATAGTGCATGTTATATTGATAATAATAAAAGTAATAACTATATTTATCATAGTTCTATCGATAATAACTGCATAATATGGGTAATAAAGCACGTTATATTGCTAATAATATAAGTAATAAGTATAATTATTACAGTTCTATCGATAATAACTGCATAATATGGGTAATAATGCATGTTATATTGATAATAATATAAGTAATAAGTATAATTATTACAGTTCTAGCGATAATAACTGGATTATATGGGTAATAATGCACGTTATATTGCTAATAATATAAGTAATAAGTATAATTATTACAGTTTTAGCGATAATAACTGCATTATATGGGTAATAATGCACGTTATATTGCTAATAATATACGTAATAAGTATAATTATTACAGTTCTAGCGATAATAACTGCATAATATGGGTAATAATGCATGTTATATTGATGATAATAAAAGTAGTAAGTATAATTATTCCAGTTCTAGCGATAATAACTGGATTATATGGGTCATAATGCACGTTATATTGCTAATAATATACGTAATAAGTATAATTATTACAGTTCTAGCGATAATAACTGCATTATATGGGTAATAATGGATGCAATATTGATAATATCGGGAGTAATAAGTATATTCATTATAGTTCTAGCGATAATGACTGCATAATATAGGTAATGATGCATGTTATATTGATAATAATAAAAGTAATCAGTATATTTATTATAGTTCTATCAATAATAACTGCATAATATGGGTAATAATGCACGTTATATTGCTAACAATATAAGTAATAAGTATAATTATTACAGTTCCAGCGATAATAACTGCACAATATGGGTAATAATGCATGTTATATTGATAATAATATAAGTAATAAGTATAATTATTACAGATCTAGCGATAATAACTGCATTATATGCGTAATAATGCATGTTATATTGATAATATCGGAAGTAATAAGTATAATTATTACAGTTCTAGCGATAGTACTAGTAAAATATGGCTAAGAGTGCCTGTTATATTGATAATAATAAATGTAATAAGTATATTTATTATACTTCTGTCGATAATAACTGCATTATATGGGTAATAATGCACGTTATATTGCTAATAATATACGTAACAAGTATAATTATTACAGTTCTAGCGATAATAACTGCATAATATGGGTAATAATGCATGTTATATTGATGATAATAAAAGTAGTAAGTATAATTATTCCAGTTCTAGCGATAATAACTGGATTATGTGGGTCATAATGCACGTTATATAGCTAATAATATACGTAATAAGTATAATTATTACAGTTCTAGCGATAATAACTGGATTATATGGGTAATAATGCACGTTATATTGCTAATAATATAAGTAATAAGTATAATTATTACAGTTTTAGCGATAATAACTGCATTATATGGGTAATAATGCATGTTATATTGATAATATCGGGAGTAATAAGTATAATTATTATAGTTCTAGCGATAATGGTAGTAAAATATGACTGATAGTGCATGTTATAATGATAATAATAAAAGTAATATGTATATTTATTATAGTTCTATCAATAATAACTGCATAATATGGGTAATAATGCACGTTATATTGCTAATAATATACGTAATAAGTATAATTATTACAGTTCTAGCGATAATAACTGCATTATATGCGTAATAATGCATGTTATATTGATAATATCGGAAGTAATAAGTATAATTATTACAGTTCTAGCGATAATACTAGTAAAATATGGCTAAGAGTGCCTGTTATATTGATAATAATAAATGTAATAAGTATATTTATTATACTTCTGTCGATAATAACTGCATTATATGGGTAATAATGCACGTTATATTGCTAATAATATACGTAATAAGTATAATTATTACAGTTCTAGCGATAATAACTGCATAATATGGGTAATAATGCATGTTATATTGATGATAATAAAAGTAGTAAGTATAATTATTCCAGTTCTAGCGATAATAACTGGATTATATGGGTCATAATGCACGTTATATTGCTAATAATATACGTAATAAGTATAATTATTACAGTTCTAGCGATAATAACTGCATTATATGGGCAATAATGGATGCAATATTGATAATATCGGGAGTAATAAGTATATTCATTATAGTTCTAGCGATAATGACTGCATAATATAGGTAATGATGCATGTTATATTGATAATAATAAAAGTAATCAGTATATTTATTATAGTTCTATCAATAATAACTGCATAATATGGGTAATAATGCACGTTATATTGCTAACAATATAAGTAATAAGTATAATTATTACAGTTCCAGCGATAATAACTGCACAATATGGGTAATAATGCATGTTATATTGATAATAATATAAGTAATAAGTATAATTATTAGAGTTCTAGCGATTATAACTGCATAATATGGGTAATAATGCATGTTATATTGATAATTATATAAGAAATAAGTATAATTATTACAGTTCTAGCGATTATAACTGCATAATATGGGTAATAATGCATGTTATATTGATAATATCGGGAGTAATAAGTATAATTATTATAGTTCTAGCGATAATAGTAGTAAAATATGGCTGATAGTGCATGTTATAATGATAACAATAAAAGTAATAAGTATATTTATTATACTTCTGTCGATAATAACTGCATTATATGGGTAATAATGCACGTTATATTGCTAATAATATACGTAATAAGTATAATTATTACAGTTCTAGCGATAATAACTGCGTAATATGGGTAATAATGCATGTTATATTGATGATAATAAAAGTAGTAAGTATAATTATTCCAGTTCTAGCGATAATAACTGGATTATATGGGTCATAATGCACGTTATATTGCTAATAATATACGTAATAAGTATAATTATTACAGTTTTAGCGATAATAACTGCATTATATGGGTAATAATGCATGTTATATTGATAATATCGGGAGTAATAAGTATAATTATTATAGTTCTAGCGATAATAGTAGTAAAATATGGCTGATAGTGCATGTTATAATGATAATAATAAAAGTAATAAGTATATTTATTATAGTTCTATCAATAATAACTGCATAATATGGGTAATAATGCACGTTATATTGCTAACAATATACGTAATAAGTATAATTATTACAGTTCTAGCGATAATAACTGCATTATATGCGTAATAATGCATGTTATAATGATAATATCGGGAGTAATAAGTATAATTATTATAGTTCTAGCGATAATAGTAGTAAAATATGGCTAATAGTGCATGTTATATTGATAATAATAAATGTAATAAGTATATTTATTATACTTCTGTCGATAATAACTGCATTATATGGGTAATAAAGCACGTTATATTGCTAATAATATAAGTAATAAGTATAATTATTACAGTTCTAGCGATAATAACTGCATAATATGGGTAATAATGCATGTTATATTGATGATAATAAAAGTAGTAAGTATAATTATTACAGTTCTAGCGATAATAACTGGATTATATGGGTAATAGTGCACGTTATATTGCTAATAATATAAGTAATAAGTATAATTATTACAGTTTTAGCGATAATAACTGCATTATATGGGTAATAATGCATGTTATATTGATAATATCGGGAGTAATAAGTATAATTATTATAGTTCTAGCGATAATAGTAGTAAAATATGGCTGATAGTGCATGTTATAATGATAACAATGAAAGTAATAAGTATATTTATTATAGTTCTATCAATAATAACTGCATAATATGGGTAATAATGCACGTTATATTGCTAATAATATACGTAATAAGTATAATTATTACAGATCTAGCGATAATAACTGCATTATATGCGTAATAATGCATGTTATATTGATAATATCGGAAGTAATAAGTATAATTATTACAGTTCTAGCGATAGTACTAGTAAAATATGGCTAAGAGTGCCTGTTATATTGATAATAATAAATGTAATAAGTATATTTATTATACTTCTGTCGATAATAACTGCATTATATGGGTAATAATGCACGTTATATTGCTAATAATATACGTAACAAGTATAATTATTACAGTTCTAGCGATAATAACTGCATAATATGGGTAATAATGCATGTTATATTGATGATAATAAAAGTAGTAAGTATAATTATTCCAGTTCTAGCGATAATAACTGGATTATGTGGGTCATAATGCACGTTATATAGCTAATAATATACGTAATAAGTATAATTATTACAGTTCTAGCGATAATAACTGGATTATATGGGTAATAATGCACGTTATATTGCTAATAATATAAGTAATAAGTATAATTATTACAGTTTTAGCGATAATAACTGCATTATATGGGTAATAATGCATGTTATATTGATAATATCGGGAGTAATAAGTATAATTATTATAGTTCTAGCGATAATGGTAGTAAAATATGACTGATAGTGCATGTTATAATGATAATAATAAAAGTAATATGTATATTTATTATAGTTCTATCAATAATAACTGCATAATATGGGTAATAATGCACGTTATATTGCTAATAATATACGTAATAAGTATAATTATTACAGTTCTAGCGATAATAACTGCATTATATGCGTAATAATGCATGTTATATTGATAATATCGGAAGTAATAAGTATAATTATTACAGTTCTAGCGATAATACTAGTAAAATATGGCTAAGAGTGCCTGTTATATTGATAATAATAAATGTAATAAGTATATTTATTATACTTCTGTCGATAATAACTGCATTATATGGGTAATAATGCACGTTATATTGCTAATAATATACGTAATAAGTATAATTATTACAGTTCTAGCGATAATAACTGCATAATATGGGTAATAATGCATGTTATATTGATGATAATAAAAGTAGTAAGTATAATTATTCCAGTTCTAGCGATAATAACTGGATTATATGGGTCATAATGCACGTTATATTGCTAATAATATACGTAATAAGTATAATTATTACAGTTCTAGCGATAATAACTGCATTATATGGGTAATAATGGATGCAATATTGATAATATCGGGAGTAATAAGTATATTCATTATAGTTCTAGCGATAATGACTGCATAATATAGGTAATGATGCATGTTATATTGATAATAATAAAAGTAATCAGTATATTTATTATAGTTCTATCAATAATAACTGCATAATATGGGTAATAATGCACGTTATATTGCTAACAATATAAGTAATAAGTATAATTATTACAGTTCCAGCGATAATAACTGCACAATATGGGTAATAATGCATGTTATATTGATAATAATATAAGTAATAAGTATAATTATTAGAGTTCTAGCGATTATAACTGCATAATATGGGTAATAATGCATGTTATATTGATAATTATATAAGAAATAAGTATAATTATTACAGTTCTAGCGATTATAACTGCATAATATGGGTAATAATGCATGTTATATTGATAATTATGTAAGAAATAAGTATAATTATTACAGTTCTAGCGATAATAACTGCATAATATGGGTAATAATGCATGTTATAATGATAATATCGGGAGTAATAAGTATAATTATTATAGTTCTAGCGATAATAGTAGTAAAATATGGCTAATAGTGCATGTTATATTGATAATAATAAATGTAATAAGTATATTTATTATACTTCTGTCGATAATAACTGCATTATATGGGTAATAAAGCACGTTATATTGCTAATAATATAAGTAATAAGTATAATTATTACAGTTCTATCGATAATAACTGCATAATATGGGTAATAATGCATGTTATATTGATAATAATATAAGTAATAAGTATAATTATTACAGTTCTAGCGATAATAACTGGATTATATGGGTAATAGTGCACGTTATATTGCTAATAATATAAGTAATAAGTATAATTATTACAGTTTTAGCGATAATAACTGCATTATATGGGTAATAATGCATGTTATATTGATAATATCGGGAGTAATAAGTATAATTATTATAGTTCTAGCGATAATAGTAGTAAAATATGGCTGATAGTGCATGTTATAATGATAACAATAAAAGTAATAAGTATATTTATTATAGTTCTATCAATAATAACTGCATAATATGAGTAATAATGCACGTTATATTGCTAATAATATACGTAATAAGTATAATTATTACAGATCTAGCGATAATAACTGCATTATATGCGTAATAATGCATGTTATATTGATAATATCGGGAGTAATAAGTATAATTATTACAGTTCTAGCGATAGTAACTCCATTATATGGGTAATAATGCATGTTATATTGATAATAATATAAGTAATAAGTATAATTATTACAGTTCTAGCGATAATAACTGCATAATATGGGTAATAATGCACGTTATATAGCTAATAATATAAGTAATAAGTATAATTATTACAGTCCTAGCGATAATAACTGCATAATATGGGTAATAATGCATGTTATATTGATAATATCGGGAGTAATAAGTATAATTATTATAGTTCTAGCGATAATAGTAGTAAAATATGGCTAATAGTGCATGTTATATTGATAATAATAAAAGTAATAACTATATTTATCATAGTTCTATCGATAATAACTGCATAATATGGGTAATAAAGCACGTTATATTGCTAATAATATAAGTAATAAGTATAATTATTACAGTTCTATCGATAATAACTGCATAATATGGGTAATAATGCATGTTATATTGATAATAATATAAGTAATAAGTATAATTATTACAGTTCTAGCGATAATAACTGGATTATATGGGTAATAATGCACGTTATATTGCTAATAATATAAGTAATAAGTATAATTATTACAGTTTTAGCGATAATAACTGCATTATATGGGTAATAATGCACGTTATATTGCTAATAATATACGTAATAAGTATAATTATTACAGTTCTAGCGATAATAACTGCATAATATGGGTAATAATGCATGTTATATTGATGATAATAAAAGTAGTAAGTATAATTATTCCAGTTCTAGCGATAATAACTGGATTATATGGGTCATAATGCACGTTATATTGCTAATAATATACGTAATAAGTATAATTATTACAGTTCTAGCGATAATAACTGCATTATATGGGTAATAATGGATGCAATATTGATAATATCGGGAGTAATAAGTATATTCATTATAGTTCTAGCGATAATGACTGCATAATATAGGTAATGATGCATGTTATATTGATAATAATAAAAGTAATCAGTATATTTATTATAGTTCTATCAATAATAACTGCATAATATGGGTAATAATGCACGTTATATTGCTAACAATATAAGTAATAAGTATAATTATTACAGTTCCAGCGATAATAACTGCACAATATGGGTAATAATGCATGTTATATTGATAATAATATAAGTAATAAGTATAATTATTACAGATCTAGCGATAATAACTGCATTATATGCGTAATAATGCATGTTATATTGATAATATCGGAAGTAATAAGTATAATTATTACAGTTCTAGCGATAGTACTAGTAAAATATGGCTAAGAGTGCCTGTTATATTGATAATAATAAATGTAATAAGTATATTTATTATACTTCTGTCGATAATAACTGCATTATATGGGTAATAATGCACGTTATATTGCTAATAATATACGTAACAAGTATAATTATTACAGTTCTAGCGATAATAACTGCATAATATGGGTAATAATGCATGTTATATTGATGATAATAAAAGTAGTAAGTATAATTATTCCAGTTCTAGCGATAATAACTGGATTATGTGGGTCATAATGCACGTTATATAGCTAATAATATACGTAATAAGTATAATTATTACAGTTCTAGCGATAATAACTGGATTATATGGGTAATAATGCACGTTATATTGCTAATAATATAAGTAATAAGTATAATTATTACAGTTTTAGCGATAATAACTGCATTATATGGGTAATAATGCATGTTATATTGATAATATCGGGAGTAATAAGTATAATTATTATAGTTCTAGCGATAATGGTAGTAAAATATGACTGATAGTGCATGTTATAATGATAATAATAAAAGTAATATGTATATTTATTATAGTTCTATCAATAATAACTGCATAATATGGGTAATAATGCACGTTATATTGCTAATAATATACGTAATAAGTATAATTATTACAGTTCTAGCGATAATAACTGCATTATATGCGTAATAATGCATGTTATATTGATAATATCGGAAGTAATAAGTATAATTATTACAGTTCTAGCGATAATACTAGTAAAATATGGCTAAGAGTGCCTGTTATATTGATAATAATAAATGTAATAAGTATATTTATTATACTTCTGTCGATAATAACTGCATTATATGGGTAATAATGCACGTTATATTGCTAATAATATACGTAATAAGTATAATTATTACAGTTCTAGCGATAATAACTGCATAATATGGGTAATAATGCATGTTATATTGATGATAATAAAAGTAGTAAGTATAATTATTCCAGTTCTAGCGATAATAACTGGATTATATGGGTCATAATGCACGTTATATTGCTAATAATATACGTAATAAGTATAATTATTACAGTTCTAGCGATAATAACTGCATTATATGGGTAATAATGGATGCAATATTGATAATATCGGGAGTAATAAGTATATTCATTATAGTTCTAGCGATAATGACTGCATAATATAGGTAATGATGCATGTTATATTGATAATAATAAAAGTAATCAGTATATTTATTATAGTTCTATCAATAATAACTGCATAATATGGGTAATAATGCACGTTATATTGCTAACAATATAAGTAATAAGTATAATTATTACAGTTCCAGCGATAATAACTGCACAATATGGGTAATAATGCATGTTATATTGATAATAATATAAGTAATAAGTATAATTATTAGAGTTCTAGCGATTATAACTGCATAATATGGGTAATAATGCATGTTATATTGATAATTATATAAGAAATAAGTATAATTATTACAGTTCTAGCGATTATAACTGCATAATATGGGTAATAATGCATGTTATATTGATAATTATGTAAGAAATAAGTATAATTATTACAGTTCTAGCGATAATAACTGCATAATATGGGTAATAATGCATGTTATAATGATAATATCGGGAGTAATAAGTATAATTATTATAGTTCTAGCGATAATAGTAGTAAAATATGGCTAATAGTGCATGTTATATTGATAATAATAAATGTAATAAGTATATTTATTATACTTCTGTCGATAATAACTGCATTATATGGGTAATAAAGCACGTTATATTGCTAATAATATAAGTAATAAGTATAATTATTACAGTTCTATCGATAATAACTGCATAATATGGGTAATAATGCATGTTATATTGATAATAATATAAGTAATAAGTATAATTATTACAGTTCTAGCGATAATAACTGGATTATATGGGTAATAGTGCACGTTATATTGCTAATAATATAAGTAATAAGTATAATTATTACAGTTTTAGCGATAATAACTGCATTATATGGGTAATAATGCATGTTATATTGATAATATCGGGAGTAATAAGTATAATTATTATAGTTCTAGCGATAATAGTAGTAAAATATGGCTGATAGTGCATGTTATAATGATAACAATAAAAGTAATAAGTATATTTATTATAGTTCTATCAATAATAACTGCATAATATGAGTAATAATGCACGTTATATTGCTAATAATATACGTAATAAGTATAATTATTACAGATCTAGCGATAATAACTGCATTATATGCGTAATAATGCATGTTATATTGATAATATCGGGAGTAATAAGTATAATTATTACAGTTCTAGCGATAGTAACTCCATTATATGGGTAATAATGCATGTTATATTGATAATAATATAAGTAATAAGTATAATTATTACAGTTCTAGCGATAATAACTGCATAATATGGGTAATAATGCACGTTATATAGCTAATAATATAAGTAATAAGTATAATTATTACAGTCCTAGCGATAATAACTGCATAATATGGGTAATAATGCATGTTATATTGATAATATCGGGAGTAATAAGTATAATTATTATAGTTCTAGCGATAATAGTAGTAAAATATGGCTAATAGTGCATGTTATATTGATAATAATAAAAGTAATAACTATATTTATCATAGTTCTATCGATAATAACTGCATAATATGGGTAATAAAGCACGTTATATTGCTAATAATATAAGTAATAAGTATAATTATTACAGTTCTATCGATAATAACTGCATAATATGGGTAATAATGCATGTTATATTGATAATAATATAAGTAATAAGTATAATTATTACAGTTCTAGCGATAATAACTGGATTATATGGGTAATAATGCACGTTATATTGCTAATAATATAAGTAATAAGTATAATTATTACAGTTTTAGCGATAATAACTGCATTATATGGGTAATAATGCACGTTATATTGCTAATAATATACGTAATAAGTATAATTATTACAGTTCTAGCGATAATAACTGCATAATATGGGTAATAATGCATGTTATATTGATGATAATAAAAGTAGTAAGTATAATTATTCCAGTTCTAGCGATAATAACTGGATTATATGGGTCATAATGCACGTTATATTGCTAATAATATACGTAATAAGTATAATTATTACAGTTCTAGCGATAATAACTGCATTATATGGGTAATAATGGATGCAATATTGATAATATCGGGAGTAATAAGTATATTCATTATAGTTCTAGCGATAATGACTGCATAATATAGGTAATGATGCATGTTATATTGATAATAATAAAAGTAATCAGTATATTTATTATAGTTCTATCAATAATAACTGCATAATATGGGTAATAATGCACGTTATATTGCTAACAATATAAGTAATAAGTATAATTATTACAGTTCCAGCGATAATAACTGCACAATATGGGTAATAATGCATGTTATATTGATAATAATATAAGTAATAAGTATAATTATTAGAGTTCTAGCGATTATAACTGCATAATATGGGTAATAATGCATGTTATATTGATAATTATATAAGAAATAAGTATAATTATTACAGTTCTAGCGATTATAACTGCATAATATGGGTAATAATGCATGTTATATTGATAATTATGTAAGAAATAAGTATAATTATTACAGTTCTAGCGATAATAACTGCATAATATGGGTAATAATGCATGTTATAATGATAATATCGGGAGTAATAAGTATAATTATTATAGTTCTAGCGATAATAGTAGTAAAATATGGCTAATAGTGCATGTTATATTGATAATAATAAATGTAATAAGTATATTTATTATACTTCTGTCGATAATAACTGCATTATATGGGTAATAAAGCACGTTATATTGCTAATAATATAAGTAATAAGTATAATTATTACAGTTCTATCGATAATAACTGCATAATATGGGTAATAATGCATGTTATATTGATAATAATATAAGTAATAAGTATAATTATTACAGTTCTAGCGATAATAACTGGATTATATGGGTAATAGTGCACGTTATATTGCTAATAATATAAGTAATAAGTATAATTATTACAGTTTTAGCGATAATAACTGCATTATATGGGTAATAATGCATGTTATATTGATAATATCGGGAGTAATAAGTATAATTATTATAGTTCTAGCGATAATAGTAGTAAAATATGGCTGATAGTGCATGTTATAATGATAACAATAAAAGTAATAAGTATATTTATTATAGTTCTATCAATAATAACTGCATAATATGAGTAATAATGCACGTTATATTGCTAATAATATACGTAATAAGTATAATTATTACAGATCTAGCGATAATAACTGCATTATATGCGTAATAATGCATGTTATATTGATAATATCGGGAGTAATAAGTATAATTATTACAGTTCTAGCGATAGTAACTCCATTATATGGGTAATAATGCATGTTATATTGATAATAATATAAGTAATAAGTATAATTATTACAGTTCTAGCGATAATAACTGCATAATATGGGTAATAATGCACGTTATATAGCTAATAATATAAGTAATAAGTATAATTATTACAGTCCTAGCGATAATAACTGCATAATATGGGTAATAATGCATGTTATATTGATAATATCGGGAGTAATAAGTATAATTATTATAGTTCTAGCGATAATAGTAGTAAAATATGGCTAATAGTGCATGTTATATTGATAATAATAAAAGTAATAACTATATTTATCATAGTTCTATCGATAATAACTGCATAATATGGGTAATAAAGCACGTTATATTGCTAATAATATAAGTAATAAGTATAATTATTACAGTTCTATCGATAATAACTGCATAATATGGGTAATAATGCATGTTATATTGATAATAATATAAGTAATAAGTATAATTATTACAGTTCTAGCGATAATAACTGGATTATATGGGTAATAATGCACGTTATATTGCTAATAATATAAGTAATAAGTATAATTATTACAGTTTTAGCGATAATAACTGCATTATATGGGTAATAATGCATGTTATATTGATAATATCGGGAGTAATAAGTATAATTATTATAGTTCTAGCGATAATAGAAGTAAAATATGGCTGATAGTGCATGTTATAATGATAATAATAAAAGTAATAAGTATATTTATTATAGTTCTATCAATAATAACTGCATAATATGGGTAATAATGCACGTTATATTGCTAATAATATACGTAATAAGTATAATTATTACAGTTCTAGCGATAATAACTGCATTATATGCGTAATAATGCATGTTATATTGATAATATCGGAAGTAATAAGTATAATTATTACAGTTCTAGCGATAGTACTAGTAAAATATGGCTAAGAGTGCCTGTTATATTGATAATAATAAATGTAATAAGTATATTTATTATACTTCTGTCGATAATAACTGCATTATATGGGTAATAATGCACGTTATATTGCTAATAATATACGTAATAAGTATAATTATTACAGTTCTAGCGATAATAACTGCATAATATGGGTAATAATGCATGTTATATTGATGATAATAAAAGTAGTAAGTATAATTATTCCAGTTCTAGCGATAATAACTGGATTATATGGGTCATAATGCACGTTATATTGCTAATAATATACGTAATAAGTATAATTATTACAGTTTTAGCGAGAATAACTGCATTATATGGGTAATAATGCATGTTATATTGATAATATCGGGAGTAATAAGTATAATTATTATAGTTCTAGCGATAATAGTAGTAAAATATGGCTGATAGTGCATGTTATAATGATAATAATAAAAGTAATAAGTATATTTATTATAGTTCTATCAATAATAACTGCATAATATGTGTAATAATGCACGTTATATTGCTAATAATATACGTAATAAGTATAATTATTACAGTTCTAGCGATAATAACTGCATTATATGCGTAATAATGCATGTTATATTGATAATATCGGAAGTAATAAGTATAATTATTACAGTTCTAGCGATAGTACTAGTAAAATATGGCTAAGAGTGCCTGTTATATTGATAATAATAAATGTAATAAGTATATTTATTATACTTCTGTCGATAATAACTGCATTATATGGGTAATAATGCACGTTATATTGCTAATAATATAAGTAATAAGTATAATTATTACAGTTCTATCGATAATAACTGCATAATATGGGTAATAATGCATGTTATATTGATAATAATATAAGTAATAAGTATAATTATTACAGTTCTAGCGATAATAACTGGATTATATGGGTCATAATGCACGTTATATTGCTAATAATATACGTAATAAGTATAATTATTACAGTTCTAGCGATAATAACTGCATTATATGGGTAATAATGGATGCAATATTGATAATATCGGGAGTAATAAGTATATTCATTATAGTTCTAGCGATAATAACTGCATTATATGCGTAATAATGCATGTTATATTGATAATATCGGAAGTAATAAGTATAATTATTACAGTTCTAGCGATAGTACTAGTAAAATATGGCTAAGAGTGCCTGTTATATTGATAATAATAAATGTAATAAGTATATTTATTATACTTCTGTCGATAATAACTGCATTATATGGGTAATAATGCACGTTATATTGCTAATAATATACGTAATAAGTATAATTATTACAGTTCTAGCGATAATAACTGCATAATATGGGTAATAATGCATGTTATATTGATGATAATAAAAGTAGTAAGTATAATTATTCCAGTTCTAGCGATAATAACTGGATTATATGGGTCATAATGCACGTTATATTGCTAATAATATACGTAATAAGTATAATTATTACAGTTTTAGCGATAATAACTGCATTATATGGGTAATAATGCATGTTATATTGATAATATCGGGAGTAATAAGTATAATTATTATAGTTCTAGCGATAATAGTAGTAAAATATGGCTGATAGTGCATGTTATAATGATAAAAATAAAAGTAATAAGTATATTTATTATAGTTCTATCAATAATAACTGCATAATATGGGTAATAATGCACGTTATATTGCTAATAATATACGTAATAAGTATAATTATTACAGTTCTAGCGATAATAACTGCATTATATGCGTAATAATGCATGTTATATTGATAATATCGGAAGTAATAAGTATAATTATTACAGTTCTAGCGATAGTACTAGTAAAATATGGCTAAGAGTGCCTGTTATATTGATAATAATAAATGTAATAAGTATATTTATTATACTTCTGTCGATAATAACTGCATTATATGGGTAATAATGCACGTTATATTGCTAATAATATAAGTAATAAGTATAATTATTACAGTTCTATCGATAATAACTGCATAATATGGGTAATAATGCATGTTATATTGATAATAATATAAGTAATAAGTATAATTATTACAGTTCTAGCGATAATAACTGGATTATATGGGTCATAATGCACGTTATATTGCTAATAATATACGTAATAAGTATAATTATTACAGTTCTAGCGATGATAACTGCATTATATGGGTAATAATGGATGCAATATTGATAATATCGGGAGTAATAAGTATATTCATTATAGTTCTAGCGATAATAACTGCATAATATAGGTAATGATGCATGTTATATTGATAATAATAAAAGTAATCAGTATATTTATTATAGTTCTATCAATAATAACTGCATAATATGGGTAATAATGCACGTTATATTGCTAACAATATAAGTAATAAGTATAATTATTACAGTTCTAGCGATAATAATTGCACTATATGGGTAATAATGCATGTTATATTGATAATATCGGGAGTAATAAGTATAATTATTATAGTTCCAGCGATAATAACTGCACAATATGGGTAATAATGCATGTTATATTGATAATAATATAAGTAATAAGTATAATTATTACAGTTCTAGCGATTATAACTGCATAATATGGGTAATAATGCATGTTATATTGATAATTATATAAGAAATAAGTATAATTATTACAGTTCTAGCGATAATAACTGCATAATATGGGTAATAATGCATGTTATATTGATAATATCGGGAGTAATAAGTATAATTATTATAGTTCTAGCGATAATAGTAGTAAAATATGGCTAATAGTGCATGTTATATTGATAATAATAAATGTAATAAGTATATTTATTATACTTCTGTCGATAATAACTGCATTATATGGGTAATAAAGCACGTTATATTGCTAATAATATAAGTAATAAGTATAATTATTACAGTTCTATCAATAATAACTGCATAATATGGGTAATAATGCATGTTATATTGATGATAATAAAAGTAGTAAGTATAATTATTCCAGTTCTAGCGATAATAACTGGATTATATGGGTCATAATGCACGTTATATTGCTAATAATATACGTAATAAGTATAATTATTACAGTTCTAGCGATAATAACTGCATAATATGGGTAATAATGCATGTTATATTGATGATAATAAAAGTAGTAAGTATAATTATTCCAGTTCTAGCGATAATAACTGGATTATATGGGTCATAATGCACGTTATATTGCTAATAATATACGTAATAAGTATAATTATTACAGTTTTAGCGATAATAACTGCATTATATGGGTAATAATGCATGTTATATTGATAATATCGGGAGTAATAAGTATAATTATTATAGTTCTAGCGATAATAGTAGTAAAATATGGCTGATAGTGCATGTTATAATGATAAAAATAAAAGTAATAAGTATATTTATTATAGTTCTATCAATAATAACTGCATAATATGGGTAATAATGCACGTTATATTGCTAATAATATACGTAATAAGTATAATTATTACAGTTCTAGCGATAATAACTGCATTATATGCGTAATAATGCATGTTATATTGATAATATCGGAAGTAATAAGTATAATTATTACAGTTCTAGCGATAGTACTAGTAAAATATGGCTAAGAGTGCCTGTTATATTGATAATAATAAATGTAATAAGTATATTTATTATACTTCTGTCGATAATAACTGCATTATATGGGTAATAATGCACGTTATATTGCTAATAATATAAGTAATAAGTATAATTATTACAGTTCTATCGATAATAACTGCATAATATGGGTAATAATGCATGTTATATTGATAATAATATAAGTAATAAGTATAATTATTACAGTTCTAGCGATAATAACTGGATTATATGGGTCATAATGCACGTTATATTGCTAATAATATACGTAATAAGTATAATTATTACAGTTCTAGCGATGATAACTGCATTATATGGGTAATAATGGATGCAATATTGATAATATCGGGAGTAATAAGTATATTCATTATAGTTCTAGCGATAATAACTGCATAATATAGGTAATGATGCATGTTATATTGATAATAATAAAAGTAATCAGTATATTTATTATAGTTCTATCAATAATAACTGCATAATATGGGTAATAATGCACGTTATATTGCTAACAATATAAGTAATAAGTATAATTATTACAGTTCTAGCGATAATAATTGCACTATATGGGTAATAATGCATGTTATATTGATAATATCGGGAGTAATAAGTATAATTATTATAGTTCCAGCGATAATAACTGCACAATATGGGTAATAATGCATGTTATATTGATAATAATATAAGTAATAAGTATAATTATTACAGTTCTAGCGATTATAACTGCATAATATGGGTAATAATGCATGTTATATTGATAATTATATAAGAAATAAGTATAATTATTACAGTTCTAGCGATAATAACTGCATAATATGGGTAATAATGCATGTTATATTGATAATATCGGGAGTAATAAGTATAATTATTATAGTTCTAGCGATAATAGTAGTAAAATATGGCTAATAGTGCATGTTATATTGATAATAATAAATGTAATAAGTATATTTATTATACTTCTGTCGATAATAACTGCATTATATGGGTAATAAAGCACGTTATATTGCTAATAATATAAGTAATAAGTATAATTATTACAGTTCTATCAATAATAACTGCATAATATGGGTAATAATGCATGTTATATTGATGATAATAAAAGTAGTAAGTATAATTATTCCAGTTCTAGCGATAATAACTGGATTATATGGGTCATAATGCACGTTATATTGCTAATAATATACGTAATAAGTATAATTATTACAGTTTTAGCGATAATAACTGCATTATATGGGTAATAATGCATGTTATATTGATAATATCGGGAGTAATAAGTATAATTATTATAGTTCTAGCGATAATAGTAGTAAAATATGGCTGATAGTGCATGTTATAATGATAATAATAAAAGTAATAAGTATATTTATTATAGTTCTATCAATAATAACTGCATAATATGGGTAATAATGCACGTTATATTGCTAATAATATACGTAATAAGTATAATTATTACAGTTCTAGCGATAATAACTGCATTATATGCGTAATAATGCATGTTATATTGATAATAATATAAGTAATAAGTATAATTATTACAGTTCTAGCGATAATAACTGCATTATATGGGTAATAAAGCACGTTATATTGCTAATAATATAAGTAATAAGTATAATTATTACAGTTCTATCGATAATAACTGCATAATATGGGTAATAATGCATGTTATATTGATAATAATATAAGTAATAAGTATAATTATTACAGTTCTAGCGATAATAACTGCATAATATGGGTAATAATGCATGTTATATTGATGATAATAAAAGTAGTAAGTATAATTATTCCAGTTCTAGCGATAATAACTGGATTATATGGGTCATAATGCACGTTATATTGCTAATAATATACGTAATAAGTATAATTATTACAGTTCTAGCGATAATAACTCGATTATATGGGTAATAATGGATGCAATATTGATAATATCGGGAGTAATAAGTATATTCATTATAGTTCTAGCGATGATAACTGCATAATATAGGTAATGATGCATGTTATATTGATAATAATAAAAGTAATCAGTATATTTATTATAGTTCTATCAATAATAACTGCATAATATGGGTAATAATGCACGTTATATTGCTAACAATATAAGTAATAAGTATAATTATTACAGTTCTAGCGATAATAATTGCACTATATGGGTAATAATGCATGTTATATTGATAATATCGGGAGTAATAAGTATAATTATTATAGTTCCAGCGATAATAACTGCACAATATGGGTAATAATGCATGTTATATTGATAATAATATAAGTAATAAGTATAATTATTACAGTTCTAGCGATTATAACTGCATAATATGGGCAATAATGCATGTTATATTGATAATTATGTAAGAAATAAGTATAATTATTACAGTTCTAGCGATAATAACTGCATAATATGGGTAATAATGCATGTTATAATGATAATATCGGGAGTAATAAGTATAATTATTATAGTTCTAGCGATAATAGTAGTAAAATATGGCTAATAGTGCATGTTATATTGATAATAATAAATGTAATAAGTATATTTATTATACTTCTGTCGATAATAACTGCATTATATGGGTAATAAAGCACGTTATATTGCTAATAATATAAGTAATAAGTATAATTATTACAGTTCTATCGATAATAACTGCATAATATGGGTAATAATGCATGTTATATTGATAATAATATAAGTAATAAGTATAATTATTACAGTTCTAGCGATAATAACTGGATTATATGGGTAATAGTGCACGTTATATTGCTAATAATATAAGTAATAAGTATAATTATTACAGTTTTAGCGATAATAACTGCATTATATGGGTAATAATGCATGTTATATTGATAATATCGGGAGTAATAAGTATAATTATTATAGTTCTAGCGATAATGGTAGTAAAATATGACTGATAGTGCATGTTATAATGATAACAATAAAAGTAATAAGTATATTTATTATAGTTCTATCAATAATAACTGCATAATATGGGTAATAATGCACGTTATATTGCTAATAATATACGTAATAAGTATAATTATTACAGTTCTAGCGATAATAACTGCATTATATGCGTAATAATGCATGTTATATTGATAATATCGGAAGTAATAAGTATAATTATTACAGTTCTAGCGATAGTACTAGTAAAATATGGCTAAGAGTGCCTGTTATATTGATAATAATAAATGTAATAAGTATATTTATTATACTTCTGTCGATAATAACTGCATTATATGGGTAATAATGCACGTTATATTGCTAATAATATACGTAATAAGTATAATTATTACAGTTCTAGCGATAATAACTGCATAATATGGGTAATAATGCATGTTATATTGATGATAATAAAAGTAGTAAGTATAATTATTCCAGTTCTAGCGATAATAACTGGATTATATGGGTCATAATGCACGTTATATTGCTAATAATATACGTAATAAGTATAATTATTACAGTTCTAGCGATAATAACTGCATTATATGGGTAATAATGGATGCAATATTGATAATATCGGGAGTAATAAGTATATTCATTATAGTTCTAGCGATAATGACTGCATAATATAGGTAATGATGCATGTTATATTGATAATAATAAAAGTAATCAGTATATTTATTATAGTTCTATCAATAATAACTGCATAATATGGGTAATAATGCACGTTATATTGCTAACAATATAAGTAATAAGTATAATTATTACAGTTCCAGCGATAATAACTGCACAATATGGGTAATAATGCATGTTATATTGATAATAATATAAGTAATAAGTATAATTATTACAGTTCTAGCGATTATAACTGCATAATATGGGTAATAATGCATGTTATATTGATAATTATATAAGAAATAAGTATAATTATTACAGTTCTAGCGATTATAACTGCATAATATGGGTAATAATGCATGTTATATTGATAATTATGTAAGAAATAAGTATAATTATTACAGATCTAGCGATAATAACTGCATTATATGCGTAATAATGCATGTTATATTGATAATATCGGAAGTAATAAGTATAATTATTACAGTTCTAGCGATAGTACTAGTAAAATATGGCTAAGAGTGCCTGTTATATTGATAATAATAAATGTAATAAGTATATTTATTATACTTCTGTCGATAATAACTGCATTATATGGGTAATAATGCACGTTATATTGCTAATAATGTACGTAATAAGTATAATTATTACAGTTCTAGCGATAATAACTGCATAATATGGGTAATAATGCATGTTATATTGATGATAATAAAAGTAGTAAGTATAATTATTCCAGTTCTAGCGATAATAACTGGATTATGTGGGTCATAATGCACGTTATATAGCTAATAATATACGTAATAAGTATAATTATTACAGTTCTAGCGATAATAACTGCATTATATGGGTAATAATGGATGCAATATTGATAATATCGGAAGTAATAAGTATAATTATTACAGTTCTAGCGATAATACTAGTAAAATATGGCTTAGAGTGCCTGTTATATTGATAATAATAAATGTAATAAGTATATTTATTATACTTCTGTCGATAATAACTGCATTATATGGGTAATAATGCACGTTATATTGCTAATAATATACGTAATAAGTATAATTATTACAGTTCTAGCGATAATAACTGGATTATATGGGTAATAATGCACGTTATATTGCTAATAATATAAGTAATAAGTATAATTATTACAGTTTTAGCGATAATAACTGCATTATATGCGTAATAATGCATGTTATATTGATAATATCGGAAGTAATAAGTATAATTATTACAGTTCTAGCGATAATACTAGTAAAATATGGCTAAGAGTGCCTGTTATATTGATAATAATAAATGTAATAAGTATATTTATTATACTTCTGTCGATAATAACTGCATTATATGGGTAATAATGCACGTTATATTGCTAATAATATACGTAATAAGTATAATTATTACAGTTCTAGCGATAATAACTGCATAATATGGGTAATAATGCATGTTATATTGATGATAATAAAAGTAGTAAGTATAATTATTCCAGTTCTAGCGATAATAACTGGATTATATGGGTCATAATGCACGTTATATTGCTAATAATATACGTAATAAGTATAATTATTACAGTTCTAGCGATAATAACTGCATTATATGGGTAATAATGGATGCAATATTGATAATATCGGGAGTAATAAGTATATTCATTATAGTTCTAGCGATAATGACTGCATAATATAGGTAATGATGCATGTTATATTGATAATAATAAAAGTAATCAGTATATTTATTATAGTTCTATCAATAATAACTGCATAATATGGGTAATAATGCACGTTATATTGCTAACAATATAAGTAATAAGTATAATTATTACAGTTCCAGCGATAATAACTGCACAATATGGGTAATAATGCATGTTATATTGATAATAATATAAGTAATAAGTATAATTATTACAGTTCTAGCGATTATAACTGCATAATATGGGTAATAATGCATGTTATATTGATAATTATATAAGAAATAAGTATAATTATTACAGTTCTAGCGATAATAACTGCATAATATGGGTAATAATGCATGTTATATTGATAATATCGGGAGTAATAAGTATAATTATTATAGTTCTAGCGATAATAGTAGTAAAATATGGCTGATAGTGCATGTTATAATGATAACAATAAAAGTAATAAGTATATTTATTATAGTTCTATCAATAATAACTGTATAATATGGGTAATAATGCACGTTATATTGCTAATAATATACGTAATAAGTATAATTATTACAGATCTAGCGATAATAACTGCATTATATGCGTAATAATGCATGTTATATTGATAATATCGGAAGTAATAAGTATAATTATTACAGTTCTAGCGATAGTACTAGTAAAATATGGCTAAGAGTGCCTGTTATATTGATAATAATAAATGTAATAAGTATATTTATTATACTTCTGTCGATAATAACTGCATTATATGGGTAATAATGCACGTTATATTGCTAATAATATACGTAATAAGTATAATTATTACAGTTCTAGCGACAATAACTGCATAATATGGGTAATAATGCATGTTATATTGATGATAATAAAAGTAGTAAGTATAATTATTCCAGTTCTAGCGATAATAACTGGATTATGTGGGTCATAATGCACGTTATATAGCTAATAATATACGTAATAAGTATAATTATTACAGTTCTAGCGATAATAACTGCATTATATGGGTAATAATGGATGCAATATTGATAATATCGGAAGTAATAAGTATAATTATTACAGTTCTAGCGATAATACTAGTAAAATATGGCTTAGAGTGCCTGTTATATTGATAATAATAGATGTAATAAGTATATTTATTATACTTCTGTCGATAATAACTGCATTATATGGGTAATAATGCACGTTATATTGTTAATAATATACGTAATAAGTATAATTATTACAGTTCTAGCGATAATAACTGGATTATATGGGTAATAATGGATGCAATATTGATAATATCGGGAGTAATAAGTATATTCATTATAGTTCTAGCGATAATGACTGCATAATATAGGTAATGATGCATGTTATATTGATAATAATAAAAGTAATCAGTATATTTATTATAGTTCTATCAATAATAACTGCATAATATGGGTAATAATGCACGTTATATTGCTAACAATATAAGTAATAAGTATAATTATTACAGTTCCAGCGATAATAACTGCACAATATGGGTAATAATGCATGTTATATTGATAATAATATAAGTAATAAGTATAATTATTACAGTTCTAGCGATTATAACTGCATAATATGGGTAATAATGCATGTTATATTGATAATTATATAAGAAATAAGTATAATTATTACAGTTCTAGCGATAATAACTGCATAATATGGGTAATAATGCATGTTATATTGATAATATCGGGAGTAATAAGTATAATTATTATAGTTCTAGCGATAATAGTAGTAAAATATGGCTGATAGTGCATGTTATAATGATAACAATAAAAGTAATAAGTATATTTATTATAGTTCTATCAATAATAACTGCATAATATGGGTAATAATGCACGTTATATTGCTAATAATATACGTAATAAGTATAATTATTACAGATCTAGCGATAATAACTGCATTATATGCGTAATAATGCATGTTATATTGATAATATCGGAAGTAATAAGTATAATTATTACAGTTCTAGCGATAGTACTAGTAAAATATGGCTAAGAGTGCCTGTTATATTGATAATAATAAATGTAATAAGTATATTTATTATACTTCTGTCGATAATAACTGCATTATATGGGTAATAATGCACGTTATATTGCTAATAATATACGTAATAAGTATAATTATTACAGTTCTAGCGACAATAACTGCATAATATGGGTAATAATGCATGTTATATTGATGATAATAAAAGTAGTAAGTATAATTATTCCAGTTCTAGCGATAATAACTGGATTATGTGGGTCATAATGCACGTTATATAGCTAATAATATACGTAATAAGTATAATTATTACAGTTCTAGCGATAATAACTGCATTATATGGGTAATAATGGATGCAATATTGATAATATCGGAAGTAATAAGTATAATTATTACAGTTCTAGCGATAATACTAGTAAAATATGGCTTAGAGTGCCTGTTATATTGATAATAATAAATGTAATAAGTATATTTATTATACTTCTGTCGATAATAACTGCATTATATGGGTAATAATGCACGTTATATTGTTAATAATATACGTAATAAGTATAATTATTACAGTTCTAGCGATAATAACTGGATTATATGGGTAATAATGCACGTTATATTGCTAATAATATAAGTAATAAGTATAATTATTACAGTTTTAGCGATAATAACTGCATTATATGGGTGATAATGCATGTTATATTGATAATATCGGGAGTAATAAGTATAATTATTATAGTTCTAGCGATAATGGTAGTAAAATATGACTGATAGTGCATGTTATAATGATAATAATAAAAGTAATATGTATATTTATTATAGTTCTATCAATAATAACTGCATAATATGGGTAATAATGCACGTTATATTGCTAATAATATACGTAATAAGTATAATTATTACAGATCTAGCGATAATAACTGCATTATATGCGTAATAATGCATGTTATATTGATAATATCGGAAGTAATAAGTATAATTATTACAGTTCTAGCGATAGTACTAGTAAAATATGGCTAAGAGTGCCTGTTATATTGATAATAATAAATGTAATAAGTATATTTATTATACTTCTGTCGATAATAACTGCATTATATGGGTAATAATGCACGTTATATTGTTAATAATATACGTAATAAGTATAATTATTACAGTTCTAGCGATAATAACTGGATTATATGGGTAATAATGCACGTTATATTGCTAATAATATAAGTAATAAGTATAATTATTACAGTTCTAGCGATTATAACTGCATAATATGGGTAATAATGCATGTTATATTGATAATTATATAAGAAATAAGTATAATTATTACAGTTCTAGCGATTATAACTGCATAATATGGGTAATAATGCATGTTATATTGATAATTATGTAAGAAATAAGTATAATTATTACAGTTCTAGCGATAATAACTGCATAATATGGGTAATAATGCATGTTATAATGATAATATCGGGAGTAATAAGTATAATTATTATAATTCTAGCGATAATAGTAGTAAAATATGGCTAATAGTGCATGTTATATTGATAATAATAAATGTAATAAGTATATTTATTATACTTCTGTCGATAATAACTGCATTATATGGGTAATAAAGCACGTTATATTGCTAATAATATAAGTAATAAGTATAATTATTACAGTTCTATCGATAATAACTGCATAATATGGGTAATAATGCATGTTATATTGATAATAATATAAGTAATAAGTATAATTATTACAGTTCTAGCGATAATAACTGGATTATATGGGTAATAGTGCACGTTATATTGCTAATAATATAAGTAATAAGTATAATTATTACAGTTTTAGCGATAATAACTGCATTATATGGGTAATAATGCATGTTATATTGATAATATCGGGAGTAATAAGTATAATTATTATAGTTCTAGCGATAATAGTAGTAAAATATGGCTGATAGTGCATGTTATAATGATAACAATAAAAGTAATAAGTATATTTATTATAGTTCTATCAATAATAACTGCATAATATGGGTAATAATGCACGTTATATTGCTAATAATATACGTAATAAGTATAATTATTACAGATCTAGCGATAATAACTGCATTATATGCGTAATAATGCATGTTATATTGATAATATCGGAAGTAATAAGTATAATTATTACAGTTCTAGCGATAGTACTAGTAAAATATGGCTAAGAGTGCCTGTTATATTGATAATAATAAATGTAATAAGTATATTTATTATACTTCTGTCGATAATAACTGCATTATATGGGTAATAATGCACGTTATATTGCTAATAATATACGTAATAAGTATAATTATTACAGTTCTAGCGATAATAACTGCATAATATGGGTAATAATGCATGTTATATTGATGATAATAAAAGTAGTAAGTATAATTATTCCAGTTCTAGCGATAATAACTGGATTATGTGGGTCATAATGCACGTTATATAGCTAATAATATACGTAATAAGTATAATTATTACAGTTCTAGCGATAATAACTGCATTATATGGGTAATAATGGATGCAATATTGATAATATCGGAAGTAATAATTATAATTATTACAGTTCTAGCGATAATACTAGTAAAATATGGCTTAGAGTGCCTGTTATATTGATAATAATAAATGTAATAAGTATATTTATTATACTTCTGTCGATAATAACTGCATTATATGGGTAATAATGCACGTTATATTGCTAATAATATACGTAATAAGTATAATTATTACAGTTCTAGCGATAATAACTGGATTATATGGGTAATAATGCACGTTATATTGCTAATAATATAAGTAATAAGTATAATTATTACAGTTTTAGCGATAATAACTGCATTATATGGGTGATAATGCATGTTACATTGATAATATCGGGAGTAATAAGTATAATTATTATAGTTCTAGCGATAATGGTAGTAAAATATGACTGATAGTGCATGTTATAATGATAATAATAAAAGTAATATGTATATTTATTATAGTTCTATCAATAATAACTGCATAATATGGGTAATAATGCACGTTATATTGCTAATAATATACGTAATAAGTATAATTATTACAGTTCTAGCGATAATACTAGTAAAATATGGCTAAGAGTGCCTGTTATATTGATAATAATAAATGTAATAAGTATATTTATTATACTTCTGTCGATAATAACTGCATTATATGGGTAATAATGCACGTTATATTGCTAATAATATACGTAATAAGTATAATTATTACAGTTCTAGCGATAATAACTGCATAATATGGGTAATAATGCATGTTATATTGATGATAATAAAAGTAGTAAGTATAATTATTCCAGTTCTAGCGATAATAACTGGATTATATGGGTCATAATGCACGTTATATTGCTAATAATATACGTAATAAGTATAATTATTACAGTTCTAGCGATAATAACTGCATTATATGGGTAATAATGGATGCAATATTGATAATATCGGGAGTAATAAGTATATTCATTATAGTTCTAGCGATAATGACTGCATAATATAGGTAATGATGCATGTTATATTGATAATAATAAAAGTAATCAGTATATTTATTATAGTTCTATCAATAATAACTGCATAATATGGGTAATAATGCACGTTATATTGCTAACAATATAAGTAATAAGTATAATTATTACAGTTCCAGCGATAATAACTGCACAATATGGGTAATAATGCATGTTATATTGATAATAATATAAGTAATAAGTATAATTATTACAGTTCTAGCGATAATAACTGCATAATATGGGTAATAATGCATGTTATATTGATGATAATAAAAGTAGTAAGTATAATTATTCCAGTTCTAGCGATAATAACTGGATTATATGGGTCATAATGCACGTTATATTGCTAATAATATACGTAATAAGTATAATTATTACAGTTCTAGCGATAATAACTGCATTATATGGGTAATAATGGATGCAATATTGATAATATCGGGAGTAATAAGTATATTCATTATAGTTCTAGCGATAATGACTGCATAATATAGGTAATGATGCATGTTATATTGATAATAATAAAAGTAATCAGTATATTTATTATAGTTCTATCAATAATAACTGCATAATATGGGTAATAATGCACGTTATATTGCTAACAATATAAGTAATAAGTATAATTATTACAGTTCCAGCGATAATAACTGCACAATATGGGTAATAATGCATGTTATATTGATAATAATATAAGTAATAAGTATAATTATTACAGTTCTAGCGATTATAACTGCATAATATGGGTAATAATGCATGTTATATTGATAATTATATAAGAAATAAGTATAATTATTACAGTTCTAGCGATTATAACTGCATAATATGGGTAATAATGCATGTTATATTGATAATTATGTAAGAAATAAGTATAATTATTACAGATCTAGCGATAATAACTGCATTATATGCGTAATAATGCATGTTATATTGATAATATCGGAAGTAATAAGTATAATTATTACAGTTCTAGCGATAGTACTAGTAAAATATGGCTAAGAGTGCCTGTTATATTGATAATAATAAATGTAATAAGTATATTTATTATACTTCTGTCGATAATAACTGCATTATATGGGTAATAATGCACGTTATATTGCTAATAATATACGTAATAAGTATAATTATTACAGTTCTAGCGATAATAACTGCATAATATGGGTAATAATGCATGTTATATTGATGATAATAAAAGTAGTAAGTATAATTATTCCAGTTCTAGCGATAATAACTGGATTATGTGGGTCATAATGCACGTTATATAGCTAATAATATACGTAATAAGTATAATTATTACAGTTCTAGCGATAATAACTGCATTATATGGGTAATAATGGATGCAATATTGATAATATCGGAAGTAATAAGTATAATTATTACAGTTCTAGCGATAATACTAGTAAAATATGGCTTAGAGTGCCTGTTATATTGATAATAATAAATGTAATAAGTATATTTATTATACTTCTGTCGATAATAACTGCATTATATGGGTAATAATGCACGTTATATTGCTAATAATATACGTAATAAGTATAATTATTACAGTTCTAGCGATAATAACTGGATTATATGGGTAATAATGCACGTTATATTGCTAATAATATAAGTAATAAGTATAATTATTACAGTTTTAGCGATAATAACTGCATTATATGCGTAATAATGCATGTTATATTGATAATATCGGAAGTAATAAGTATAATTATTACAGTTCTAGCGATAATACTAGTAAAATATGGCTAAGAGTGCCTGTTATATTGATAATAATAAATGTAATAAGTATATTTATTATACTTCTGTCGATAATAACTGCATTATATGGGTAATAATGCACGTTATATTGCTAATAATATACGTAATAAGTATAATTATTACAGTTCTAGCGATAATAACTGCATAATATGGGTAATAATGCATGTTATATTGATGATAATAAAAGTAGTAAGTATAATTATTCCAGTTCTAGCGATAATAACTGGATTATATGGGTCATAATGCACGTTATATTGCTAATAATATACGTAATAAGTATAATTATTACAGTTCTAGCGATAATAACTGCATTATATGGGTAATAATGGATGCAATATTGATAATATCGGGAGTAATAAGTATATTCATTATAGTTCTAGCGATAATGACTGCATAATATAGGTAATGATGCATGTTATATTGATAATAATAAAAGTAATCAGTATATTTATTATAGTTCTATCAATAATAACTGCATAATATGGGTAATAATGCACGTTATATTGCTAACAATATAAGTAATAAGTATAATTATTACAGTTCCAGCGATAATAACTGCACAATATGGGTAATAATGCATGTTATATTGATAATAATATAAGTAATAAGTATAATTATTACAGTTCTAGCGATTATAACTGCATAATATGGGTAATAATGCATGTTATATTGATAATTATATAAGAAATAAGTATAATTATTACAGTTCTAGCGATAATAACTGCATAATATGGGTAATAATGCATGTTATATTGATAATATCGGGAGTAATAAGTATAATTATTATAGTTCTAGCGATAATAGTAGTAAAATATGGCTGATAGTGCATGTTATAATGATAACAATAAAAGTAATAAGTATATTTATTATAGTTCTATCAATAATAACTGCATAATATGGGTAATAATGCACGTTATATTGCTAATAATATACGTAATAAGTATAATTATTACAGATCTAGCGATAATAACTGCATTATATGCGTAATAATGCATGTTATATTGATAATATCGGAAGTAATAAGTATAATTATTACAGTTCTAGCGATAGTACTAGTAAAATATGGCTAAGAGTGCCTGTTATATTGATAATAATAAATGTAATAAGTATATTTATTATACTTCTGTCGATAATAACTGCATTATATGGGTAATAATGCACGTTATATTGCTAATACTATACGTAATAAGTATAATTATTACAGTTCTAGCGACAATAACTGCATAATATGGGTAATAATGCATGTTATATTGATGATAATAAAAGTAGTAAGTATAATTATTCCAGTTCTAGCGATAATAACTGGATTATGTGGGTCATAATGCACGTTATATAGCTAATAATATACGTAATAAGTATAATTATTACAGTTCTAGCGATAATAACTGCATTATATGGGTAATAATGGATGCAATATTGATAATATCGGAAGTAATAAGTATAATTATTACAGTTCTAGCGATAATACTAGTAAAATATGGCTTAGAGTGCCTGTTATATTGATAATAATAAATGTAATAAGTATATTTATTATACTTCTGTCGATAATAACTGCATTATATGGGTAATAATGCACGTTATATTGTTAATAATATACGTAATAAGTATAATTATTACAGTTCTAGCGATAATAACTGGATTATATGGGTAATAATGCACGTTATATTGCTAATAATATAAGTAATAAGTATAATTATTACAGTTTTAGCGATAATAACTGCATTATATGGGTGATAATGCATGTTATATTGATAATATCGGGAGTAATAAGTATAATTATTATAGTTCTAGCGATAATGGTAGTAAAATATGACTGATAGTGCATGTTATAATGATAATAATAAAAGTAATATGTATATTTATTATAGTTCTATCAATAATAACTGCATAATATGGGTAATAATGCACGTTATATTGCTAATAATATACGTAATAAGTATAATTATTACAGTTCTAGCGATAATAACTGCATTATATGCGTAATAATGCATGTTATATTGATAATATCGGAAGTAATAAGTATAATTATTACAGTTCTAGCGATAATACTAGTAAAATATGGCTAAGAGTGCCTGTTATATTGATAATAATAAATGTAATAAGTATATTTATTATACTTCTGTCGATAATAACTGCATTATATGGGTAATAATGCACGTTATATTGCTAATAATATACGTAATAAGTATAATTATTACAGTTCTAGCGATAATAACTGCATAATATGGGTAATAATGCATGTTATATTGATGATAATAAAAGTAGTAAGTATAATTATTCCAGTTCTAGCGATAATAACTGGATTATATGGGTCATAATGCACGTTATATTGCTAATAATATACGTAATAAGTATAATTATTACAGTTCTAGCGATAATAACTGCATTATATGGGTAATAATGGATGCAATATTGATAATATCGGGAGTAATAAGTATATTCATTATAGTTCTAGCGATAATGACTGCATAATATAGGTAATGATGCATGTTATATTGATAATAATAAAAGTAATCAGTATATTTATTATAGTTCTATCAATAATAACTGCATAATATGGGTAATAATGCACGTTATATTGCTAACAATATAAGTAATAAGTATAATTATTACAGTTCCAGCGATAATAACTGCACAATATGGGTAATAATGCATGTTATATTGATAATAATATAAGTAATAAGTATAATTATTACAGTTCTAGCGATTATAACTGCATAATATGGGTAATAATGCATGTTATATTGATGATAATAAAAGTAGTAAGTATAATTATTCCAGTTCTAGCGATAATAACTGGATTATGTGGGTCATAATGCACGTTATATAGCTAATAATATACGTAATAAGTATAATTATTACAGTTCTAGCGATAATAACTGCATTATATGGGTAATAATGGATGCAATATTGATAATATCGGAAGTAATAAGTATAATTATTACAGTTCTAGCGATAATACTAGTAAAATATGGCTTAGAGTGCCTGTTATATTGATAATAATAAATGTAATAAGTATATTTATTATACTTCTGTCGATAATAACTGCATTATATGGGTAATAATGCACGTTATATTGTTAATAATATACGTAATAAGTATAATTATTACAGTTCTAGCGATAATAACTGGATTATATGGGTAATAATGCACGTTATATTGCTAATAATATAAGTAATAAGTATAATTATTACAGTTTTAGCGATAATAACTGCATTATATGGGTGATAATGCATGTTATATTGATAATATCGGGAGTAATAAGTATAATTATTATAGTTCTAGCGATAATGGTAGTAAAATATGACTGATAGTGCATGTTATAATGATAATAATAAAAGTAATATGTATATTTATTATAGTTCTATCAATAATAACTGCATAATATGGGTAATAATGCACGTTATATTGCTAATAATATACGTAATAAGTATAATTATTACAGTTCTAGCGATAATAACTGCATTATATGCGTAATAATGCATGTTATATTGATAATATCGGAAGTAATAAGTATAATTATTACAGTTCTAGCGATAATACTAGTAAAATATGGCTAAGAGTGCCTGTTATATTGATAATAATAAATGTAATAAGTATATTTATTATACTTCTGTCGATAATAACTGCATTATATGGGTAATAATGCACGTTATATTGCTAATAATATACGTAATAAGTATAATTATTACAGTTCTAGCGATAATAACTGCATAATATGGGTAATAATGCATGTTATATTGATGATAATAAAAGTAGTAAGTATAATTATTCCAGTTCTAGCGATAATAACTGGATTATATGGGTCATAATGCACGTTATATTGCTAATAATATACGTAATAAGTATAATTATTACAGTTCTAGCGATAATAACTGCATTATATGGGTAATAATGGATGCAATATTGATAATATCGGGAGTAATAAGTATATTCATTATAGTTCTAGCGATAATGACTGCATAATATAGGTAATGATGCATGTTATATTGATAATAATAAAAGTAATCAGTATATTTATTATAGTTCTATCAATAATAACTGCATAATATGGGTAATAATGCACGTTATATTGCTAACAATATAAGTAATAAGTATAATTATTACAGTTCCAGCGATAATAACTGCACAATATGGGTAATAATGCATGTTATATTGATAATAATATAAGTAATAAGTATAATTATTACAGTTCTAGCGATTATAACTGCATAATATGGGTAATAATGCATGTTATATTGATAATTATATAAGAAATAAGTATAATTATTACAGTTCTAGCGATAATAACTGCATAATATGGGTAATAATGCATGTTATATCGATAATATCGGGAGTAATAGGTATAATTATTATAGTTCTAGCGATAATAGTAGTAAAATATGGCTAATAGTGCATGTTATATTGATAATATCGGGAGTAATAAGTATATTTATTATAGTTCTAGCGATAATAACTGCATAATATAGGTAATAATGCATGTTATATTGATGATAATAAAAGTAGTAAGTATAATTGATACAGTTCTAGCGATAATAACTGCATTATATGGGTAATAATGCACGTTATATTGCTAATAATATAAGTAATAAGTATAATTACTACAGTTCTAGCGATAATAACTGCATTATATGGGTAATAATGCATGTTATATTGATAATATCGGGAGTAATAAGTATATTTATTATAGTTCTATCGATAATAACTGCACAATATGGGTAACAATGCATGTTATATTGATGATAATAAAAGTAGTAAGTATATTTATTATAGTTCTAACGATTATAACTGCATAATATGGGTAATAATGCATGTTATATTGAGAATAATATAAGTAATAAGAGTAATTATTACAGTTCTAGCGATAATAACTGCATTATATGCGTAATAATGCATGTTATATTGATAATATCGGGAGTAATAAGTATAATTATTACAGTCCTAGCGATAGTAACTCCATTATATGGGTAATAATGCATGTTATATTGATAATAATATAAGTAATAAGTATAATGATTACAGTTCTAGCGATAATAACTGCATAACATGGGTAATAATGCACGTTATATAGCTAATAATATAAGTAATAAGTATAATTATTACAGTCCTAGCGATGATAACTGCATTATATGGGTAATAATGCATGTTATATTGATAATATCGGGAGTAATAAGTATAATTATTATAGTTCTAGCGATAATAATAGTAAAATATGGCTAATAGTGCATGTTATATTGATAATAATAAAAGTAATAAGTATATTTATTATAGTTCTATCGATAATAACAGCATAATATGGGTAATAATGCATGTTATATTGATGATAATAAAAGTGGTATGTATATTTATTATAGTTCTAGCGATTATAACTGCATAATATGGGCAATAGTGCATGTTATATTGAGAATAATATAAGTAATAAGTATAATTATTGCAGTTCTAGCCATAATAACTGCATTATATGGGTAATAATGCATATTATATTGATAATATTGGGAGTAATAAGTATAATTATTATAGTTCTAGCGATAATAATAGTAAAATATGGCTAATAGTGCATGTTTTATTGATAATAATAAAAGTAATAAGTACATTTATTACAGTTCTATCAATAATAACTGCATAATATGGGTAAGAATGCATGTTATATTGATGATAATAAAAGTAATACGTATATTTATTATAGTTCTAGCGATAATAACTGCATAATATGGGTAATAATGCATGTTATATTGATAATAATATAAGTAATAAGTATAATTATTACAGTTCTAGCGATAATAACTGCATTATATGGGTAATAAAGCACGTTATATTGCTAATAATATAAGTAATAAGTATAATTATTACAGTTGTATCGATAATAACTGCATAATATGGGTAATAATGCATGTTATATTGATAATAATATAAGTAATAAGTATAATTATTACAGTTCTAGCGATAATAACTGGATTATATGGGTAATAGTGCACGTTATATTGCTAATAATATAAGTAATAAGTATAATTATTACAGTTTTAGCGATAATAACTGCATTATATGGGTAATAATGCATGTTATATTGATAATATCGGGAGTAATAAGTATAATTATTATAGTTCTAGCGATAATAGTAGTAAAATATGGCTGATAGTGCATGTTATAATGATAACAATAAAAGTAATAAGTATATTTATTATAGTTCTATCAATAATAACTGCATAATATGGGTAATAATGCACGTTATATTGCTAATAATATACGTAATAAGTATAATTATTACAGTTCTAGCGATAATAACTGCATTATATGCGTAATAATGCATGTTATATTGATAATATCGGAAGTAATAAGTATAATTATTACAGTTCTAGCGATAGTACTAGTAAAATATGGCTAAGAGTGCCTGTTATATTGATAATAATAAATGTAATAAGTATATTTATTATACTTCTGTCGATAATAACTGCATTATATGGGTAATAATGCACGTTATATTGCTAATAATATACGTAATAAGTATAATTATTACAGTTCTAGCGATAATAACTGCATAATATGGGTAATAATGCATGTTATATTGATGATAATAAAAGTAGTAAGTATAATTATTCCAGTTCTAGCGATAATAACTGGATTATATGGGTCATAATGCACGTTATATTGCTAATAATATACGTAATAAGTATAATTATTACAGTTCTAGCGATAATAACTCGATTATATGGGTAATAATGGATGCAATATTGATAATATCGGGAGTAATAAGTATATTCATTATAGTTCTAGCGATGATAACTGCATAATATAGGTAATGATGCATGTTATATTGATAATAATAAAAGTAATCAGTATATTTATTATAGTTCTATCAATAATAACTGCATAATATGGGTAATAATGCACGTTATATTGCTAACAATATAAGTAATAAGTATAATTATTACAGTTCTAGCGATAATAATTGCACTATATGGGTAATAATGCATGTTATATTGATAATATCGGGAGTAATAAGTATAATTATTATAGTTCCAGCGATAATAACTGCACAATATGGGTAATAATGCATGTTATATTGATAATAATATAAGTAATAAGTATAATTATTACAGTTCTAGCGATTATAACTGCATAATATGGGTAATAATGCATGTTATATTGATAATTATGTAAGAAATAAGTATAATTATTACAGTTCTAGCGATAATAACTGCATAATATGGGTAATAATGCATGTTATAATGATAATATCGGGAGTAATAAGTATAATTATTATAGTTCTAGCGATAATAGTAGTAAAATATGGCTAATAGTGCATGTTATATTGATAATAATAAATGTAATAAGTATATTTATTATACTTCTGTCGATAATAACTGCATTATATGGGTAATAAAGCACGTTATATTGCTAATAATATAAGTAATAAGTATAATTATTACAGTTCTATCGATAATAACTGCATAATATGGGTAATAATGCATGTTATATCGATAATATCGGGAGTAATAGGTATAATTATTATAGTTCTAGCGATAATAGTAGTAAAATATGGCTAATAGTGCATGTTATATTGATAATATCGGGAGTAATAAGTATATTTATTATAGTTCTAGCGATAATAACTGCATAATATAGGTAATAATGCATGTTATATTGATGATAATAAAAGTAGTAAGTATAATTGATACAGTTCTAGCGATAATAACTGCATTATATGGGTAATAATGCACGTTATATTGCTAATAATATAAGTAATAAGTATAATTACTACAGTTCTAGCGATAATAACTGCATTATATGGGTAATAATGCATGTTATATTGATAATATCGGGAGTAATAAGTATATTTATTATAGTTCTATCGATAATAACTGCACAATATGGGTAACAATGCATGTTATATTGATGATAATAAAAGTAGTAAGTATATTTATTATAGTTCTAACGATTATAACTGCATAATATGGGTAATAATGCATGTTATATTGAGAATAATATAAGTAATAAGAGTAATTATTACAGTTCTAGCGATAATAACTGCATTATATGCGTAATAATGCATGTTATATTGATAATATCGGGAGTAATAAGTATAATTATTACAGTCCTAGCGATAGTAACTCCATTATATGGGTAATAATGCATGTTATATTGATAATAATATAAGTAATAAGTATAATGATTACAGTTCTAGCGATAATAACTGCATAACATGGGTAATAATGCACGTTATATAGCTAATAATATAAGTAATAAGTATAATTATTACAGTCCTAGCGATGATAACTGCATTATATGGGTAATAATGCATGTTATATTGATAATATCGGGAGTAATAAGTATAATTATTATAGTTCTAGCGATAATAATAGTAAAATATGGCTAATAGTGCATGTTATATTGATAATAATAAAAGTAATAAGTATATTTATTATAGTTCTATCGATAATAACAGCATAATATGGGTAATAATGCATGTTATATTGATGATAATAAAAGTGGTATGTATATTTATTATAGTTCTAGCGATTATAACTGCATAATATGGGCAATAGTGCATGTTATATTGAGAATAATATAAGTAATAAGTATAATTATTGCAGTTCTAGCCATAATAACTGCATTATATGGGTAATAATGCATATTATATTGATAATATTGGGAGTAATAAGTATAATTATTATAGTTCTAGCGATAATAATAGTAAAATATGGCTAATAGTGCATGTTTTATTGATAATAATAAAAGTAATAAGTACATTTATTACAGTTCTATCAATAATAACTGCATAATATGGGTAAGAATGCATGTTATATTGATGATAATAAAAGTAATACGTATATTTATTATAGTTCTAGCGATAATAACTGCATAATATGGGTAATAATGCATGTTATATTGATAATAATATAAGTAATAAGTATAATTATTACAGTTCTAGCGATAATAACTGCATTATATGGGTAATAAAGCACGTTATATTGCTAATAATATAAGTAATAAGTATAATTATTACAGTTGTATCGATAATAACTGCATAATATGGGTAATAATGCATGTTATATTGATAATAATATAAGTAATAAGTATAATTATTACAGTTCTAGCGATAATAACTGGATTATATGGGTAATAGTGCACGTTATATTGCTAATAATATAAGTAATAAGTATAATTATTACAGTTTTAGCGATAATAACTGCATTATATGGGTAATAATGCATGTTATATTGATAATATCGGGAGTAATAAGTATAATTATTATAGTTCTAGCGATAATAGTAGTAAAATATGGCTGATAGTGCATGTTATAATGATAACAATAAAAGTAATAAGTATATTTATTATAGTTCTATCAATAATAACTGCATAATATGGGTAATAATGCACGTTATATTGCTAATAATATACGTAATAAGTATAATTATTACAGTTCTAGCGATAATAACTGCATTATATGCGTAATAATGCATGTTATATTGATAATATCGGAAGTAATAAGTATAATTATTACAGTTCTAGCGATAGTACTAGTAAAATATGGCTAAGAGTGCCTGTTATATTGATAATAATAAATGTAATAAGTATATTTATTATACTTCTGTCGATAATAACTGCATTATATGGGTAATAATGCACGTTATATTGCTAATAATATACGTAATAAGTATAATTATTACAGTTCTAGCGATAATAACTGCATAATATGGGTAATAATGCATGTTATATTGATGATAATAAAAGTAGTAAGTATAATTATTCCAGTTCTAGCGATAATAACTGGATTATATGGGTCATAATGCACGTTATATTGCTAATAATATACGTAATAAGTATAATTATTACAGTTCTAGCGATAATAACTCGATTATATGGGTAATAATGGATGCAATATTGATAATATCGGGAGTAATAAGTATATTCATTATAGTTCTAGCGATGATAACTGCATAATATAGGTAATGATGCATGTTATATTGATAATAATAAAAGTAATCAGTATATTTATTATAGTTCTATCAATAATAACTGCATAATATGGGTAATAATGCACGTTATATTGCTAACAATATAAGTAATAAGTATAATTATTACAGTTCTAGCGATAATAATTGCACTATATGGGTAATAATGCATGTTATATTGATAATATCGGGAGTAATAAGTATAATTATTATAGTTCCAGCGATAATAACTGCACAATATGGGTAATAATGCATGTTATATTGATAATAATATAAGTAATAAGTATAATTATTACAGTTCTAGCGATTATAACTGCATAATATGGGTAATAATGCATGTTATATTGATAATTATGTAAGAAATAAGTATAATTATTACAGTTCTAGCGATAATAACTGCATAATATGGGTAATAATGCATGTTATAATGATAATATCGGGAGTAATAAGTATAATTATTATAGTTCTAGCGATAATAGTAGTAAAATATGGCTAATAGTGCATGTTATATTGATAATAATAAATGTAATAAGTATATTTATTATACTTCTGTCGATAATAACTGCATTATATGGGTAATAAAGCACGTTATATTGCTAATAATATAAGTAATAAGTATAATTATTACAGTTCTATCGATAATAACTGCATAATATGGGTAATAATGCATGTTATATTGATAATAATATAAGTAATAAGTATAATTATTACAGTTCTAGCGATAATAACTGGATTATATGGGTAATAGTGCACGTTATATTGCTAATAATATAAGTAATAAGTATAATTATTACAGTTTTAGCGATAATAACTGCATTATATGGGTAATAATGCATGTTATATTGATAATATCGGGAGTAATAAGTATAATTATTATAGTTCTAGCGATAATAGTAGTAAAATATGGCTGATAGTGCATGTTATAATGATAACAATAAAAGTAATAAGTATATTTATTATAGTTCTATCAATAATAACTGCATAATATGGGTAATAATGCACGTTATATTGCTAATAATATACGTAATAAGTATAATTATTACAGATCTAGCGATAATAACTGCATTATATGCGTAATAATGCATGTTATATTGATAATATCGGAAGTAATAAGTATAATTATTACAGTTCTAGCGATAGTACTAGTAAAATATGGCTAAGAGTGCCTGTTATATTGATAATAATAAATGTAATAAGTATATTTATTATACTTCTGTCGATAATAACTGCATTATATGGGTAATAATGCACGTTATATTGCTAATAATATACGTAATAAGTATAATTATTACAGTTCTAGCGATAATAACTGCATAATATGGGTAATAATGCATGTTATATTGATGATAATAAAAGTAGTAAGTATAATTATTCCAGTTCTAGCGATAATAACTGGATTATGTGGGTCATAATGCACGTTATATAGCTAATAATATACGTAATAAGTATAATTATTACAGTTCTAGCGATAATAACTGCATTATATGGGTAATAATGGATGCAATATTGATAATATCGGAAGTAATAAGTATAATTATTACAGTTCTAGCGATAATACTAGTAAAATATGGCTTAGAGTGCCTGTTATATTGATAATAATAAATGTAATAAGTATATTTATTATACTTCTGTCGATAATAACTGCATTATATGGGTAATAATGCACGTTATATTGCTAATAATATACGTAATAAGTATAATTATTATAGTTCTAGCGATAATAGTAGTAAAATATGGCTGATAGTGCATGTTATAATGATAACAATAAAAGTAATAAGTATATTTATTATAGTTCTATCAATAATAACTGCATAATATGGGTAATAATGCACGTTATATTGCTAATAATATACGTAATAAGTATAATTATTACAGTTCTAGCGATAATAACTGCATTATATGCGTAATAATGCATGTTATATTGATAATATCGGAAGTAATAAGTATAATTATTACAGTTCTAGCGATAGTACTAGTAAAATATGGCTAAGAGTGCCTGTTATATTGATAATAATAAATGTAATAAGTATATTTATTATACTTCTGTCGATAATAACTGCATTATATGGGTAATAATGCACGTTATATTGCTAATAATATACGTAATAAGTATAATTATTACAGTTCTAGCGATAATAACTGCATAATATGGGTAATAATGCATGTTATATTGATGATAATAAAAGTAGTAAGTATAATTATTCCAGTTCTAGCGATAATAACTGGATTATATGGGTCATAATGCACGTTATATTGCTAATAATATACGTAATAAGTATAATTATTACAGTTCTAGCGATAATAACTCGATTATATGGGTAATAATGGATGCAATATTGATAATATCGGGAGTAATAAGTATATTCATTATAGTTCTAGCGATGATAACTGCATAATATAGGTAATGATGCATGTTATATTGATAATAATAAAAGTAATCAGTATATTTATTATAGTTCTATCAATAATAACTGCATAATATGGGTAATAATGCACGTTATATTGCTAACAATATAAGTAATAAGTATAATTATTACAGTTCTAGCGATAATAATTGCACTATATGGGTAATAATGCATGTTATATTGATAATATCGGGAGTAATAAGTATAATTATTATAGTTCCAGCGATAATAACTGCACAATATGGGTAATAATGCATGTTATATTGATAATAATATAAGTAATAAGTATAATTATTACAGTTCTAGCGATTATAACTGCATAATATGGGTAATAATGCATGTTATATTGATAATTATGTAAGAAATAAGTATAATTATTACAGTTCTAGCGATAATAACTGCATAATATGGGTAATAATGCATGTTATAATGATAATATCGGGAGTAATAAGTATAATTATTATAGTTCTAGCGATAATAGTAGTAAAATATGGCTAATAGTGCATGTTATATTGATAATAATAAATGTAAGAAGTATATTTATTATACTTCTGTCGATAATAACTGCATTATATGGGTAATAAAGCACGTTATATTGCTAATAATATAAGTAATAAGTATAATTATTACAGTTCTATCGATAATAACTGCATAATATGGGTAATAATGCATGTTATATTGATAATAATATAAGTAATAAGTATAATTATTACAGTTCTAGCGATAATAACTGGATTATATGGGTAATAGTGCACGTTATATTGCTAATAATATAAGTAATAAGTATAATTATTACAGTTTTAGCGATAATAACTGCATTATATGGGTAATAATGCATGTTATATTGATAATATCGGGAGTAATAAGTATAATTATTATAGTTCTAGCGATAATAGTAGTAAAATATGGCTGATAGTGCATGTTATAATGATAACAATAAAAGTAATAAGTATATTTATTATAGTTCTATCAATAATAACTGCATAATATGGGTAATAATGCACGTTATATTGCTAATAATATACGTAATAAGTATAATTATTACAGATCTAGCGATAATAACTGCATTATATGCGTAATAATGCATGTTATATTGATAATATCGGAAGTAATAAGTATAATTATTACAGTTCTAGCGATAGTACTAGTAAAATATGGCTAAGAGTGCCTGTTATATTGATAATAATAAATGTAATAAGTATATTTATTATACTTCTGTCGATAATAACTGCATTATATGGGTAATAATGCACGTTATATTGCTAATAATATACGTAATAAGTATAATTATTACAGTTCTAGCGATAATAACTGCATAATATGGGTAATAATGCATGTTATATTGATGATAATAAAAGTAGTAAGTATAATTATTCCAGTTCTAGCGATAATAACTGGATTATGTGGGTCATAATGCACGTTATATAGCTAATAATATACGTAATAAGTATAATTATTACAGTTCTAGCGATAATAACTGCATTATATGGGTAATAATGGATGCAATATTGATAATATCGGAAGTAATAAGTATAATTATTACAGTTCTAGCGATAATACTAGTAAAATATGGCTTAGAGTGCCTGTTATATTGATAATAATAAATGTAATAAGTATATTTATTATACTTCTGTCGATAATAACTGCATTATATGGGTAATAATGCACGTTATATTGCTAATAATATACGTAATAAGTATAATAATTACAGTTCTAGCGATAATAACTGGATTATATGGGTAATAATGCACGTTATATTGCTAATAATATAAGTAATAAGTATAATTATTACAGTTTTAGCGATAATAACTGCATTATATGGGTGATAATGCATGTTATATTGATAATATCGGGAGTAATAAGTATAATTATTATAGTTCTAGCGATAATAGTAGTAAAATATGGCTGATAGTGCATGTTATAATGATAACAATAAAAGTAATAAGTATATTTATTATAGTTCTATCAATAATAACTGCATAATATGGGTAATAATGCACGTTATATTGCTAATAATATACGTAATAAGTATAATTATTACAGTTCTAGCGATAATAACTGCATTATATGCGTAATAATGCATGTTATATTGATAATATCGGAAGTAATAAGTATAATTATTACAGTTCTAGCGATAGTACTAGTAAAATATGGCTAAGAGTGCCTGTTATATTGATAATAATAAATGTAATAAGTATATTTATTATACTTCTGTCGATAATAACTGCATTATATGGGTAATAATGCACGTTATATTGCTAATAATATACGTAATAAGTATAATTATTACAGTTCTAGCGATAATAACTGCATAATATGGGTAATAATGCATGTTATATTGATGATAATAAAAGTAGTAAGTATAATTATTCCAGTTCTAGCGATAATAACTGGATTATATGGGTCATAATGCACGTTATATTGCTAATAATATACGTAATAAGTATAATTATTACAGTTCTAGCGATAATAACTCGATTATATGGGTAATAATGGATGCAATATTGATAATATCGGGAGTAATAAGTATATTCATTATAGTTCTAGCGATGATAACTGCATAATATAGGTAATGATGCATGTTATATTGATAATAATAAAAGTAATCAGTATATTTATTATAGTTCTATCAATAATAACTGCATAATATGGGTAATAATGCACGTTATATTGCTAACAATATAAGTAATAAGTATAATTATTACAGTTCTAGCGATAATAATTGCACTATATGGGTAATAATGCATGTTATATTGATAATATCGGGAGTAATAAGTATAATTATTATAGTTCCAGCGATAATAACTGCACAATATGGGTAATAATGCATGTTATATTGATAATAATATAAGTAATAAGTATAATTATTACAGTTCTAGCGATTATAACTGCATAATATGGGTAATAATGCATGTTATATTGATAATTATGTAAGAAATAAGTATAATTATTACAGTTCTAGCGATAATAACTGCATAATATGGGTAATAATGCATGTTATAATGATAATATCGGGAGTAATAAGTATAATTATTATAGTTCTAGCGATAATAGTAGTAAAATATGGCTAATAGTGCATGTTATATTGATAATAATAAATGTAATAAGTATATTTATTATACTTCTGTCGATAATAACTGCATTATATGGGTAATAAAGCACGTTATATTGCTAATAATATAAGTAATAAGTATAATTATTACAGTTCTATCGATAATAACTGCATAATATGGGTAATAATGCATGTTATATTGATAATAATATAAGTAATAAGTATAATTATTACAGTTCTAGCGATAATAACTGGATTATATGGGTAATAGTGCACGTTATATTGCTAATAATATAAGTAATAAGTATAATTATTACAGTTTTAGCGATAATAACTGCATTATATGGGTAATAATGCATGTTATATTGATAATATCGGGAGTAATAAGTATAATTATTATAGTTCTAGCGATAATAGTAGTAAAATATGGCTGATAGTGCATGTTATAATGATAACAATAAAAGTAATAAGTATATTTATTATAGTTCTATCAATAATAACTGCATAATATGGGTAATAATGCACGTTATATTGCTAATAATATACGTAATAAGTATAATTATTACAGATCTAGCGATAATAACTGCATTATATGCGTAATAATGCATGTTATATTGATAATATCGGAAGTAATAAGTATAATTATTACAGTTCTAGCGATAGTACTAGTAAAATATGGCTAAGAGTGCCTGTTATATTGATAATAATAAATGTAATAAGTATATTTATTATACTTCTGTCGATAATAACTGCATTATATGGGTAATAATGCACGTTATATTGCTAATAATATACGTAATAAGTATAATTATTACAGTTCTAGCGATAATAACTGCATAATATGGGTAATAATGCATGTTATATTGATGATAATAAAAGTAGTAAGTATAATTATTCCAGTTCTAGCGATAATAACTGGATTATGTGGGTCATAATGCACGTTATATAGCTAATAATATACGTAATAAGTATAATTATTACAGTTCTAGCGATAATAACTGCATTATATGGGTAATAATGGATGCAATATTGATAATATCGGAAGTAATAAGTATAATTATTACAGTTCTAGCGATAATACTAGTAAAATATGGCTTAGAGTGCCTGTTATATTGATAATAATAAATGTAATAAGTATATTTATTATACTTCTGTCGATAATAACTGCATTATATGGGTAATAATGCACGTTATATTGCTAATAATATACGTAATAAGTATAATTATTATAGTTCTAGCGATAATAGTAGTAAAATATGGCTGATAGTGCATGTTATAATGATAACAATAAAAGTAATAAGTATATTTATTATAGTTCTATCAATAATAACTGCATAATATGGGTAATAATGCACGTTATATTGCTAATAATATACGTAATAAGTATAATTATTACAGTTCTAGCGATAATAACTGCATTATATGCGTAATAATGCATGTTATATTGATAATATCGGAAGTAATAAGTATAATTATTACAGTTCTAGCGATAGTACTAGTAAAATATGGCTAAGAGTGCCTGTTATATTGATAATAATAAATGTAATAAGTATATTTATTATACTTCTGTCGATAATAACTGCATTATATGGGTAATAATGCACGTTATATTGCTAATAATATACGTAATAAGTATAATTATTACAGTTCTAGCGATAATAACTGCATAATATGGGTAATAATGCATGTTATATTGATGATAATAAAAGTAGTAAGTATAATTATTCCAGTTCTAGCGATAATAACTGGATTATATGGGTCATAATGCACGTTATATTGCTAATAATATACGTAATAAGTATAATTATTACAGTTCTAGCGATAATAACTCGATTATATGGGTAATAATGGATGCAATATTGATAATATCGGGAGTAATAAGTATATTCATTATAGTTCTAGCGATGATAACTGCATAATATAGGTAATGATGCATGTTATATTGATAATAATAAAAGTAATCAGTATATTTATTATAGTTCTATCAATAATAACTGCATAATATGGGTAATAATGCACGTTATATTGCTAACAATATAAGTAATAAGTATAATTATTACAGTTCTAGCGATAATAATTGCACTATATGGGTAATAATGCATGTTATATTGATAATATCGGGAGTAATAAGTATAATTATTATAGTTCCAGCGATAATAACTGCACAATATGGGTAATAATGCATGTTATATTGATAATAATATAAGTAATAAGTATAATTATTACAGTTCTAGCGATTATAACTGCATAATATGGGTAATAATGCATGTTATATTGATAATTATGTAAGAAATAAGTATAATTATTACAGTTCTAGCGATAATAACTGCATAATATGGGTAATAATGCATGTTATAATGATAATATCGGGAGTAATAAGTATAATTATTATAGTTCTAGCGATAATAGTAGTAAAATATGGCTAATAGTGCATGTTATATTGATAATAATAAATGTAATAAGTATATTTATTATACTTCTGTCGATAATAACTGCATTATATGGGTAATAAAGCACGTTATATTGCTAATAATATAAGTAATAAGTATAATTATTACAGTTCTATCGATAATAACTGCATAATATGGGTAATAATGCATGTTATATTGATAATAATATAAGTAATAAGTATAATTATTACAGTTCTAGCGATAATAACTGGATTATATGGGTAATAGTGCACGTTATATTGCTAATAATATAAGTAATAAGTATAATTATTACAGTTTTAGCGATAATAACTGCATTATATGGGTAATAATGCATGTTATATTGATAATATCGGGAGTAATAAGTATAATTATTATAGTTCTAGCGATAATAGTAGTAAAATATGGCTGATAGTGCATGTTATAATGATAACAATAAAAGTAATAAGTATATTTATTATAGTTCTATCAATAATAACTGCATAATATGGGTAATAATGCACGTTATATTGCTAATAATATACGTAATAAGTATAATTATTACAGATCTAGCGATAATAACTGCATTATATGCGTAATAATGCATGTTATATTGATAATATCGGAAGTAATAAGTATAATTATTACAGTTCTAGCGATAGTACTAGTAAAATATGGCTAAGAGTGCCTGTTATATTGATAATAATAAATGTAATAAGTATATTTATTATACTTCTGTCGATAATAACTGCATTATATGGGTAATAATGCACGTTATATTGCTAATAATATACGTAATAAGTATAATTATTACAGTTCTAGCGATAATAACTGCATAATATGCGTAATAATGCATGTTATATTGATGATAATAAAAGTAGTAAGTATAATTATTCCAGTTCTAGCGATAATAACTGGATTATGTGGGTCATAATGCACGTTATATAGCTAATAATATACGTAATAAGTATAATTATTACAGTTCTAGCGATAATAACTGCATTATATGGGTAATAATGGATGCAATATTGATAATATCGGAAGTAATAAGTATAATTATTACAGTTCTAGCGATAATACTGGTAAAATATGGCTTAGAGTGCCTGTTATATTGATAATAATAAATGTAATAAGTATATTTATTATACTTCTGTCGATAATAACTGCATTATATGGGTAATAATGCACGTTATATTGCTAATAATATACGTAATAAGTATAATTATTACAGTTCTAGCGATAATAACTGGATTATATGGGTAATAATGCACGTTATATTGCTAATAATATAAGTAATAAGTATAATTATTACAGTTTTAGCGATAATAACTGCATTATATGGGTAATAATGCATGTTATATTGATAATATCGGGAGTAATAAGTATAATTATTATAGTTCTAGCGATAATGGTAGTAAAATATGACTGATAGTGCATGTTATAATGATAATAATAAAAGTAATATGTATATTTATTATAGTTCTATCAATAATAACTGCATAATATGGGTAATAATGCACGTTATATTGCTAATAATATACGTAATAAGTATAATTATTACAGTTCTAGCGATAATAACTGCATTATATGCGTAATAATGCATGTTATATTGATAATATCGGAAGTAATAAGTATAATTATTACAGTTCTAGCGATAATACTAGTAAAATATGGCTAAGAGTGCCTGTTATATTGATAATAATAAATGTAATAAGTATATTTATTATACTTCTGTCGATAATAACTGCATTATATGGGTAATAATGCACGTTATATTGCTAATAATATACGTAATAAGTATAATTATTACAGTTCTAGCGATAATAACTGCATAATATGGGTAATAATGCATGTTATATTGATGATAATAAAAGTAGTAAGTATAATTATTCCAGTTCTAGCGATAATAACTGGATTATATGGGTCATAATGCACGTTATATTGCTAATAATATACGTAATAAGTATAATTATTACAGTTCTAGCGATAATAACTGCATTATATGGGTAATAATGGATGCAATATTGATAATATCGGGAGTAATAAGTATATTCATTATAGTTCTAGCGATAATGACTGCATAATATAGGTAATGATGCATGTTATATTGATAATAATAAAAGTAATCAGTATATTTATTATAGTTCTATCAATAATAACTGCATAATATGGGTAATAATGCACGTTATATTGCTAACAATATAAGTAATAAGTATAATTATTACAGTTCCAGCGATAATAACTGCACAATATGGGTAATAATGCATGTTATATTGATAATAATATAAGTAATAAGTATAATTATTACAGTTCTAGCGATTATAACTGCATAATATGGGTAATAATGCATGTTATATTGATAATTATATAAGAAATAAGTAAAATTATTACAGTTCTAGCGATTATAACTGCATAATATGGGTAATAATGCATGTTATATTGATAATTATGTAAGAAATAAGTATAATTATTACAGTTCTAGCGATAATAACTGCATAATATGTGTAATAATGCATGTTATAATGATAATATCGGGAGTAATAAGTATAATTATTATAGTTCTAGCGATAATAGTAGTAAAATATGGCTAATAGTGCATGTTATATTGATAATAATAAATGTAAGAAGTATATTTATTATACTTCTGTCGATAATAACTGCATTATATGGGTAATAAAGCACGTTATATTGCTAATAATATAAGTAATAAGTATAATTATTACAGTTCTATCGATAATAACTGCATAATATGGGTAATAATGCATGTTATATTGATAATAATATAAGTAATAAGTATAATTATTACAGTTCTAGCGATAATAACTGGATTATATGGGTAATAGTGCACGTTATATTGCTAATAATATAAGTAATAAGTATAATTATTACAGTTTTAGCGATAATAACTGCATTATATGGGTAATAATGCATGTTATATTGATAATATCGGGAGTAATAAGTATAATTATTATAGTTCTAGCGATAATAGTAGTAAAATATGGCTGATAGTGCATGTTATAATGATAACAATAAAAGTAATAAGTATATTTATTATAGTTCTATCAATAATAACTGCATAATATGGGTAATAATGCACGTTATATTGCTAATAATATACGTAATAAGTATAATTATTACAGATCTAGCGATAATAACTGCATTATATGCGTAATAATGCATGTTATATTGATAATATCGGAAGTAATAAGTATAATTATTACAGTTCTAGCGATAGTACTAGTAAAATATGGCTAAGAGTGCCTGTTATATTGATAATAATAAATGTAATAAGTATATTTATTATACTTCTGTCGATAATAACTGCATTATATGGGTAATAATGCACGTTATATTGCTAATAATATACGTAATAAGTATAATTATTACAGTTCTAGCGATAATAACTGCATAATATGGGTAATAATGCATGTTATATTGATGATAATAAAAGTAGTAAGTATAATTATTCCAGTTCTAGCGATAATAACTGGATTATGTGGGTCATAATGCACGTTATATAGCTAATAATATACGTAATAAGTATAATTATTACAGTTCTAGCGATAATAACTGCATTATATGGGTAATAATGGATGCAATATTGATAATATCGGAAGTAATAAGTATAATTATTACAGTTCTAGCGATAATACTAGTAAAATATGGCTTAGAGTGCCTGTTATATTGATAATAATAAATGTAATAAGTATATTTATTATACTTCTGTCGATAATAACTGCATTATATGGGTAATAATGCACGTTATATTGCTAATAATATACGTAATAAGTATAATAATTACAGTTCTAGCGATAATAACTGGATTATATGGGTAATAATGCACGTTATATTGCTAATAATATAAGTAATAAGTATAATTATTACAGTTTTAGCGATAATAACTGCATTATATGGGTGATAATGCATGTTATATTGATAATATCGGGAGTAATAAGTATAATTATTATAGTTCTAGCGATAATGGTAGTAAAATATGACTGATAGTGCATGTTATAATGATAATAATAAAAGTAATATGTATATTTATTATAGTTCTATCAATAATAACTGCATAATATGGGTAATAATGCACGTTATATTGCTAATAATATACGTAATAAGTATAATTATTACAGTTCTAGCGATAATAACTGCATAATATGGGTAATAATGCATGTTATATTGATGATAATAAAAGTAGTAAGTATAATTATTCCAGTTCTAGCGATAATAACTGGATTATATGGGTCATAATGCACGTTATATTGCTAATAATATACGTAATAAGTATAATTATTACAGTTCTAGCGATAATAACTGCATTATATGGGTAATAATGCACGTTATATTGCTAATAATATAAGTAATAAGTATAATTATTACAGTTTTAGCGATAATAACTGCATTATATGGGTGATAATGCATGTTATATTGATAATATCGGGAGTAATAAGTATAATTATTATAGTTCTAGCGATAATGGTAGTAAAATATGACTGATAGTGCATGTTATAATGATAATAATAAAAGTAATATGTATATTTATTATAGTTCTATCAATAATAACTGCATAATATGGGTAATAATGCACGTTATATTGCTAATAATATACGTAATAAGTATAATTATTACAGTTCTAGCGATAATAACTGCATTATATGCGTAATAATGCATGTTATATTGATAATATCGGAAGTAATAAGTATAATTATTACAGTTCTAGCGATAATACTAGTAAAATATGGCTAAGAGTGCCTGTTATATTGATAATAATAAATGTAATAAGTATATTTATTATACTTCTGTCGATAATAACTGCATTATATGGGTAATAATGCACGTTATATTGCTAATAATATACGTAATAAGTATAATTATTACAGTTCTAGCGATAATAACTGCATAATATGGGTAATAATGCATGTTATATTGATGATAATAAAAGTAGTAAGTATAATTATTCCAGTTCTAGCGATAATAACTGGATTATATGGGTCATAATGCACGTTATATTGCTAATAATATACGTAATAAGTATAATTATTACAGTTCTAGCGATAATAACTGCATTATATGGGTAATAATGGATGCAATATTGATAATATCGGGAGTAATAAGTATATTCATTATAGTTCTAGCGATAATGACTGCATAATATAGGTAATGATGCATGTTATATTGATAATAATAAAAGTAATCAGTATATTTATTATAGTTCTATCAATAATAACTGCATAATATGGGTAATAATGCACGTTATATTGCTAACAATATAAGTAATAAGTATAATTATTACAGTTCCAGCGATAATAACTGCACAATATGGGTAATAATGCATGTTATATTGATAATAATATAAGTAATAAGTATAATTAATACAGTTCTAGCGATTATAACTGCATAATATGGGTAATAATGCATGTTATATTGATAATTATATAAGAAATAAGTATAATTATTACAGTTCTAGCGATAATAACTGCATAATATGGGTAATAATGCATGTTATATTGATAATATCGGGAGTAATAGGTATAATTATTATAGTTCTAGCGATAATAGTAGTAAAATATGGCTAATAGTGCATGTTATATTGATAATATCGGGAGTAATAAGTATATTTATTATAGTTCTAGCGATAATAACTGCATAATATAGGTAATAATGCATGTTATATTGATGATAATAAAAGTAGTAAGTATAATTGATACAGTTCTAGCGATAATAACTGCATTATATGGGTAATAATGCACGTTATATTGCTAATAATATAAGTAATAAGTATAATTACTACAGTTCTAGCGATAATAACTGCATTATATGGGTAATAATGCATGTTATATTGATAATATCGGGAGTAATAAGTATATTTATTATAGTTCTATCGATAATAACTGCACAATATGGGTAACAATGCATGTTATATTGATGATAATAAAAGTAGTAAGTACATTTATTATAGTTCTAACGATTATAACTGCATAATATGGGTAATAATGCATGTTATATTGAGAATAATATAAGTAATAAGTATAATTATTGCAGTTCTAGCCATAATAACTGCATTATATGGGTAATAATGCATATTATATTGATAATATTGGGAGTAATAAGTATAATTATTACAGTTCCAGCGATAATAACTGCACAATATGGGTAATAATGCATGTTATATTGATAATAATATAAGTAATAAGTATAATTAATACAGTTCAAGCGATTATAACTGCATAATATGGGTAATAATGCATGTTATATTGATAATTATATAAGAAATAAGTATAATTATTACAGTTCTAGCGATAATAACTGCATAATATGGGTAATAATGCATGTTATATTGATAATATCGGGAGTAATAGGTATAATTATTATAGTTCTAGCGATAATAGTAGTAAAATATGGCTAATAGTGCATGTTATATTGATAATATCGGGAGTAATAAGTATATTTATTATAGTTCTAGCGATAATAACTGCATAATATAGGTAATAATGCATGTTATATTGATGATAATAAAAGTAGTAAGTATAATTGATACAGTTCTAGCGATAATAACTGCATTATATGGGTAATAATGCACGTTATATTGCTAATAATATAAGTAATAAGTATAATTACTACAGTTCTAGCGATAATAACTGCATTATATGGGTAATAATGCATGTTATATTGATAATATCGGGAGTAATAAGTATATTTATTATAGTTCTATCGATAATAACTGCACAATATGGGTAACAATGCATGTTATATTGATGATAATAAAAGTAGTAAGTACATTTATTATAGTTCTAACGATTATAACTGCATAATATGGGTAATAATGCATGTTATATTGAGAATAATATAAGTAATAAGAGTAATTATTACAGTTCTAGCGATAATAACTGCATTATATGCGTAATAATGCATGTTATATTGATAATATCGGGAGTAATAAGTATAATTATTACAGTTCTAGCGATAGTAACTCCATTATATGGGTAATAATGCATGTTATATTGATAATAATATAAGTAATAAGTATAATGATTACAGTTCTAGCGATAATAACTGCATAACATGGGTAATAATGCACGTTATATAGCTAATAATATAAGTAATAAGTATAATTATTACAGTCCTAGCGATGATAACTGCATTATATGGGTAATAATGCATGTTATATTGATAATATCGGGAGTAATAAGTATAATTATTATAGTTCTAGCGATAATAATAGTAAAATATGGCTAATAGTGCATGTTATATTGATAATAATAAAAGTAATAAGTATATTTATTATAGTTCTATCGATAATAACTGCATAATATGGGTAATAATGCATGTTATATTGATGATAATAAAAGTGGTATGTATATTTATTATAGTTCTAGCGATTATAACTGCATAATATGGGCAATAGTGCATGTTATATTGAGAATAATATAAGTAATAAGTATAATTATTGCAGTTCTAGCCATAATAACTGCATTATATGGGTAATAATGCATATTATATTGATAATATTGGGAGTAATAAGTATAATTATTATAGTTCTAGCGATAATAATAGTAAAATATGGCTAATAGTGCATGTTTTATTGATAATAATAAAAGTAATAAGTATATTTATTACAGTTCTATCGATAATAACTGCATAATATGGGTAAGAATGCATGTTATATTGATGATAATAAAAGTAATACGTATATTTATTATAGTTCTAGCGATAATAACTGCATGATATGGGTAATAATGCATGTTATATTGATAATAATATAAGTAATAAGTATAATTATTACAGTTCTAGCGATAGTAACTGCATTATATGGGTAATAATGGATGTAATATTGATAATATCGGGAGAAATAAGTATATTTATTATAGTTCTAGCGATAATAACTGCATAATATAGGTAATGATGCATGTTATATTGATAATAATAAAAGTAATCAGTATATTTATTATAGTTCTATCAATAATAACTGCATAATATGGGTAATAATGCACGTTATATTGCTAACAATATAAGTAATAAGTATAATTATTACAGTTCTAGCGATAATAATTGCACTATATGGGTAATAATGGATGTAATATTGATAATATCGGGAGTAATAAGTATATTTATTATAGTTCTAGCGATAATAACTGCATAATATAGGTAATGATGCATGTTATATTGATAATAATAAAAGTAATAAGTATATTTATTATAGTTCTATCAATAATAACTGCATAATATGGGTAATAATGCACGTTATATTGCTAATAATATACGTAATAAGTATAATTATTACAGTTCTAGTGATAATAACTGCATTATGTGCGTAATAATGCATGTTATATTGATAATATCGGAAGTAATAAGTATAATTATTACAGTTCTAGCGATAATACTAGTAAAATATGGCTAAGAGTGCCTGTTATATTGATAATAATAAATGTAATAAGTATATTTATTATACTTCTGTCGATAATAACTGCATTATATGGGTAATAATGCACGTTATATTGCTAATAATATACGTAATAAGTATAATTATTACAGTTCTAGCGATAATAACTGCATAATATGGGTAATAATGCATGTTATATTGATGATAATAAAAGTAGTAAGTATAATTATTCCAGTTCTAGCGATAATAACTGGATTATATGGGTCATAATGCACGTTATATTGCTAATAATATACGTAATAAGTATAATTATTACAGTTCTAGCGATAATAACTGCATTATATGGGTAATAATGGATGTAATATTGATAATATCGGGAGTAATAAGTATATTTATTATAGTTCTAGCGATAATAACTGCATAATATAGGTAATGATGCATGTTATATTGATAATAATAAAAGTAATCAGTATATTTATTATAGTTCTATCAATAATAACTGCATAATATGGGTAATAATGCACGTTATATTGCTAACAATATAAGTAATAAGTATAATTATTACAGTTCTAGCGATAATAATTGCACTATATGGGTAATAATGCATGTTATATTGATAATATCGGGAGTAATAAGTATAATTATTATAGTTCTAGCGATAATAACTGCATAATATAGGTAATAATGCATGTTATATTGATAATAATAAAAGTAGTAAGTATATTTAATATAGTTCTAGCGATTATAACTGCATAATATGGGTAATAATGCATGTTATATTGATAATTATATAAGAAATAAGTATAATTATTACAGTTCTAGCGATAATAACTGCATAATATGGGTAATAATGCATGTTATATTGATGATAATAAAAGTAGTAAGTATATTTATTACAGTTCTAGCGATAATAACTGCATAATATGGGTAATAATGCATGTTATATTGATAATAATATAAGTAATAAGTATAGTTATTACAGTTCTAGCGATAATAACTGGATTATATGGGTAATAATGCACGTTATATTGCTAATAATATAAGTAATAAGTATATTTATTACAGTTTTAGCGATAATAACTGCATAATATGGGTAAGAATGCATGTTATATTGATGATAATAAAAGTAATACGTATATTTATTATAGTTCTAGCGATAATAACTGCATGATATGGGTAATAATGCATGTTATATTGATAATAATATAAGTAATAAGTATAATTATTACAGTTCTAGCGATAGTAACTGCATTATATGGGTAATAATGGATGTAATATTGATAATATCGGGAGAAATAAGTATATTTATTATAGTTCTAGCGATAATAACTGCATAATATAGGTAATGATGCATGTTATATTGATAATAATAAAAGTAATCAGTATATTTATTATAGTTCTATCAATAATAACTGCATAATATGGGTAATAATGCACGTTATATTGCTAACAATATAAGTAATAAGTATAATTATTACAGTTCTAGCGATAATAATTGCACTATATGGGTAATAATGGATGTAATATTGATAATATCGGGAGTAATAAGTATATTTATTATAGTTCTAGCGATAATAACTGCATAATATAGGTAATGATGCATGTTATATTGATAATAATAAAAGTAATAAGTATATTTATTATAGTTCTATCAATAATAACTGCATAATATGGGTAATAATGCACGTTATATTGCTAATAATATACGTAATAAGTATAATTATTACAGTTCTAGTGATAATAACTGCATTATGTGCGTAATAATGCATGTTATATTGATAATATCGGAAGTAATAAGTATAATTATTACAGTTCTAGCGATAATACTAGTAAAATATGGCTAAGAGTGCCTGTTATATTGATAATAATAAATGTAATAAGTATATTTATTATACTTCTGTCGATAATAACTGCATTATATGGGTAATAATGCACGTTATATTGCTAATAATATACGTAATAAGTATAATTATTACAGTTCTAGCGATAATAACTGCATAATATGGGTAATAATGCATGTTATATTGATGATAATAAAAGTAGTAAGTATAATTATTCCAGTTCTAGCGATAATAACTGGATTATATGGGTCATAATGCACGTTATATTGCTAATAATATACGTAATAAGTATAATTATTACAGTTCTAGCGATAATAACTGCATTATATGGGTAATAATGGATGTAATATTGATAATATCGGGAGTAATAAGTATATTTATTATAGTTCTAGCGATAATAACTGCATAATATAGGTAATGATGCATGTTATATTGATAATAATAAAAGTAATCAGTATATTTATTATAGTTCTATCAATAATAACTGCATAATATGGGTAATAATGCACGTTATATTGCTAACAATATAAGTAATAAGTATAATTATTACAGTTCTAGCGATAATAATTGCACTATATGGGTAATAATGCATGTTATATTGATAATATCGGGAGTAATAAGTATAATTATTATAGTTCTAGCGATAATAACTGCATAATATAGGTAATAATGCATGTTATATTGATAATAATAAAAGTAGTAAGTATATTTAATATAGTTCTAGCGATTATAACTGCATAATATGGGTAATAATGCATGTTATATTGATAATTATATAAGAAATAAGTATAATTATTACAGTTCTAGCGATAATAACTGCATAATATGGGTAATAATGCATGTTATATTGATGATAATAAAAGTAGTAAGTATATTTATTACAGTTCTAGCGATAATAACTGCATAATATGGGTAATAATGCATGTTATATTGATAATAATATAAGTAATAAGTATAGTTATTACAGTTCTAGCGATAATAACTGGATTATATGGGTAATAATGCACGTTATATTGCTAATAATATAAGTAATAAGTATATTTATTACAGTTTTAGCGATAATAACTGCATTATATGGGTAATAATGCATGTTATATTGATAATATCGGGAGTAATAAGTATAATTATTATAGTTCTAGCGATAATAACTGCATTATATGGGTAATAATGGATGTTATATTAATAATATCGGGAGTAATAAGTATATTTATTATAGTTCTAGCGATAATAACTGCATAATATAGGTAATGATGCATGTTATATTGATAATAATAAAAGTAATCAGTATATTTATTATAGTTCTATCAATAATAACTGCATAATATGGGTAATAATGCACGTTATATTGCTAACAATATAAGTAATAAGTATAATTATTACAGTTCTAGCGATAATAATTGCACTATATGGGTAATAATGCATGTTATATTGATAATATCGGGAGTAATAAGTATAATTATTATAGTTCTAGCGATAATAACTGCATAATATAGGTAATAATGCATGTTATATTGATAATAATAAAAGTAGTAAGTATATTTAATATAGTTCTAGCGATTATAACTGCATAATATGGGTAATAATGCATGTTATATTGATAATTATATAAGAAATAAGTATAATTATTACAGTTCTAGCGATAATAACTGCATAATATGGGTAATAATGCATGTTATATTGATGATAATAAAAGTAGTAAGTATATTTATTACAGTTCTAGCGATAATAACTGCATAATATGGGTAATAATGCATGTTATATTGATAATAATATAAGTAATAAGTATAGTTATTACAGTTCTAGCGATAATAACTGGATTATATGGGTAATAATGCACGTTATATTGCTAATAATATAAGTAATAAGTATATTTATTACAGTTTTAGCGATAATAACTGCATAATATGGGTAAGAATGCATGTTATATTGATGATAATAAAAGTAATACGTATATTTATTATAGTTCTAGCGATAATAACTGCATGATATGGGTAATAATGCATGTTATATTGATAATAATATAAGTAATAAGTATAATTATTACAGTTCTAGCGATAGTAACTGCATTATATGGGTAATAATGGATGTAATATTGATAATATCGGGAGAAATAAGTATATTTATTATAGTTCTAGCGATAATAACTGCATAATATAGGTAATGATGCATGTTATATTGATAATAATAAAAGTAATCAGTATATTTATTATAGTTCTATCAATAATAACTGCATAATATGGGTAATAATGCACGTTATATTGCTAACAATATAAGTAATAAGTATAATTATTACAGTTCTAGCGATAATAATTGCACTATATGGGTAATAATGGATGTAATATTGATAATATCGGGAGTAATAAGTATATTTATTATAGTTCTAGCGATAATAACTGCATAATATAGGTAATGATGCATGTTATATTGATAATAATAAAAGTAATAAGTATATTTATTATAGTTCTATCAATAATAACTGCATAATATGGGTAATAATGCACGTTATATTGCTAATAATATACGTAATAAGTATAATTATTACAGTTCTAGTGATAATAACTGCATTATGTGCGTAATAATGCATGTTATATTGATAATATCGGAAGTAATAAGTATAATTATTACAGTTCTAGCGATAATACTAGTAAAATATGGCTAAGAGTGCCTGTTATATTGATAATAATAAATGTAATAAGTATATTTATTATACTTCTGTCGATAATAACTGCATTATATGGGTAATAATGCACGTTATATTGCTAATAATATACGTAATAAGTATAATTATTACAGTTCTAGCGATAATAACTGCATAATATGGGTAATAATGCATGTTATATTGATGATAATAAAAGTAGTAAGTATAATTATTCCAGTTCTAGCGATAATAACTGGATTATATGGGTCATAATGCACGTTATATTGCTAATAATATACGTAATAAGTATAATTATTACAGTTCTAGCGATAATAACTGCATTATATGGGTAATAATGGATGTAATATTGATAATATCGGGAGTAATAAGTATATTTATTATAGTTCTAGCGATAATAACTGCATAATATAGGTAATGATGCATGTTATATTGATAATAATAAAAGTAATCAGTATATTTATTATAGTTCTATCAATAATAACTGCATAATATGGGTAATAATGCACGTTATATTGCTAACAATATAAGTAATAAGTATAATTATTACAGTTCTAGCGATAATAATTGCACTATATGGGTAATAATGCATGTTATATTGATAATATCGGGAGTAATAAGTATAATTATTATAGTTCTAGCGATAATAACTGCATAATATAGGTAATAATGCATGTTATATTGATAATAATAAAAGTAGTAAGTATATTTAATATAGTTCTAGCGATTATAACTGCATAATATGGGTAATAATGCATGTTATATTGATAATTATATAAGAAATAAGTATAATTATTACAGTTCTAGCGATAATAACTGCATAATATGGGTAATAATGCATGTTATATTGATGATAATAAAAGTAGTAAGTATATTTATTACAGTTCTAGCGATAATAACTGCATAATATGGGTAATAATGCATGTTATATTGATAATAATATAAGTAATAAGTATAGTTATTACAGTTCTAGCGATAATAACTGGATTATATGGGTAATAATGCACGTTATATTGCTAATAATATAAGTAATAAGTATATTTATTACAGTTTTAGCGATAATAACTGCATTATATGGGTAATAATGCATGTTATATTGATAATATCGGGAGTAATAAGTATAATTATTATAGTTCTAGCGATAATAACTGCATTATATGGGTAATAATGGATGTTATATTAATAATATCGGGAGTAATAAGTATATTTATTATAGTTCTAGCGATAATAACTGCATAATATAGGTAATGATGCATGTTATATTGATAATAATAAAAGTAATCAGTATATTTATTATAGTTCTATCAATAATAACTGCATAATATGGGTAATAATGCACGTTATATTGCTAACAATATAAGTAATAAGTATAATTATTACAGTTCTAGCGATAATAATTGCACTATATGGGTAATAATGCATGTTATATTGATAATATCGGGAGTAATAAGTATAATTATTATAGTTCTAGCGATAATAACTGCATAATATAGGTAATAATGGATGTAATATTGATAATATCGGGAGAAATAAGTATATTTATTATAGTTCTAGCGATAATAACTGCATGATATGGGTAATAATGCATGTTATATTGATAATAATATAAGTAATAAGTATAATTATTACAGTTCTAGCGATAGTAACTGCATTATATGGGTAATAATGGATGTAATATTGATAATATCGGGAGAAATAAGTATATTTATTATAGTTCTAGCGATAATAACTGCATAATATAGGTAATGATGCATGTTATATTGATAATAATAAAAGTAATCAGTATATTTATTATAGTTCTATCAATAATAACTGCATAATATGGGTAATAATGCACGTTATATTGCTAACAATATAAGTAATAAGTATAATTATTACAGTTCTAGCGATAATAATTGCACTATATGGGTAATAATGGATGTAATATTGATAATATCGGGAGTAATAAGTATATTTATTATAGTTCTAGCGATAATAACTGCATAATATAGGTAATGATGCATGTTATATTGATAATAATAAAAGTAATAAGTATATTTATTATAGTTCTATCAATAATAACTGCATAATATGGGTAATAATGCACGTTATATTGCTAATAATATACGTAATAAGTATAATTATTACAGTTCTAGTGATAATAACTGCATTATGTGCGTAATAATGCATGTTATATTGATAATATCGGAAGTAATAAGTATAATTATTACAGTTCTAGCGATAATACTAGTAAAATATGGCTAAGAGTGCCTGTTATATTGATAATAATAAATGTAATAAGTATATTTATTATACTTCTGTCGATAATAACTGCATTATATGGGTAATAATGCACGTTATATTGCTAATAATATACGTAATAAGTATAATTATTACAGTTCTAGCGATAATAACTGCATAATATGGGTAATAATGCATGTTATATTGATGATAATAAAAGTAGTAAGTATAATTATTCCAGTTCTAGCGATAATAACTGGATTATATGGGTTATAATGCATGTTATATTGATGATAATAAAAGTAATACGTATATTTATTATAGTTCTAGCGATAATAACTGCATTATATGGGTAATAATGCACGTTATATTGCTAATAATATAAGTAATAAGTATAATTATTACAGTTTTAGCGATAATAACTGCATTATATGGGTAATAATGCATGTTATATTGATAATATCGGGAGTAATAAGTATAATTATTATAGTTCTAGCGATAATGGTAGTAAAATATGACTGATAGTGCATGTTATAATGATAATAATAAAAGTAATATGTATATTTATTATAGTTCTATCAATAATAACTGCATAATATGGGTAATAATGCACGTTATATTGCTAATAATATACGTAATAAGTATAATTATTACAGTTCTAGCGATAATAACTGCATTATATGCGTAATAATGCATGTTATATTGATGATAATAAAAGTAGTAAGTATAATTATTCCAGTTCTAGCGATAATAACTGGATTATATGGGTCATAATGCACGTTATATTGCTAATAATATACGTAATAAGTATAATTATTACAGTTCTAGCGATAATAACTGCATTATATGGGTAATAATGGATGCAATATTGATAATATCGGGAGTAATAAGTATATTCATTATAGTTCTAGCGATAATGACTGCATAATATAGGTAATGATGCATGTTATATTGATAATAATAAAAGTAATCAGTATATTTATTATAGTTCTATCAATAATAACTGCATAATATGGGTAATAATGCACGTTATATTGCTAACAATATAAGTAATAAGTATAATTATTACAGTTCCAGCGATAATAACTGCACAATATGGGTAATAATGCATGTTATATTGATAATAATATAAGTAATAAGTATAATTATTACAGTTCTAGCGATTATAACTGCATAATATGGGTAATAATGCATGTTATATTGATAATTATATAAGAAATAAGTATAATTATTACAGTTCTAGCGATAATAACTGCATAATATGGGTAATAATGCATGTTATATTGATAATATCGGGAGTAATAGGTTTAATTATTATAGTTCTAGCGATAATAGTAGTAAAATATGGCTAATAGTGCATGTTATATTGATAATATCGGGAGTAATAAGTATATTTATTATAGTTCTAGCGATAATAACTGCATAATATGGGTAATAATGCATGTTATATTGATGATAATAAAAGTAGTAAGTATATTTATTACAGTTCTAGCGATAATAACTGCATAATATGGGTAATAATGCATGTTATATTGATAATAATATAAGTAATAAGTATAGTTATTACAGTTCTAGCGATAATAACTGGATTATATGGGTAATAATGCACGTTATATTGCTAATAATATAAGTAATAAGTATATTTATTACAGTTTTAGCGATAATAACTGCATAATATGGGTAAGAATGCATGTTATATTGATGATAATAAAAGTAATACGTATATTTATTATAGTTCTAGCGATAATAACTGCATGATATGGGTAATAATGCATGTTATATTGATAATAATATAAGTAATAAGTATAATTATTACAGTTCTAGCGATAGTAACTGCATTATATGGGTAATAATGGATGTAATATTGATAATATCGGGAGAAATAAGTATATTTATTATAGTTCTAGCGATAATAACTGCATAATATAGGTAATGATGCATGTTATATTGATAATAATAAAAGTAATCAGTATATTTATTATAGTTCTATCAATAATAACTGCATAATATGGGTAATAATGCACGTTATATTGCTAACAATATAAGTAATAAGTATAATTATTACAGTTCTAGCGATAATAATTGCACTATATGGGTAATAATGGATGTAATATTGATAATATCGGGAGTAATAAGTATATTTATTATAGTTCTAGCGATAATAACTGCATAATATAGGTAATGATGCATGTTATATTGATAATAATAAAAGTAATAAGTATATTTATTATAGTTCTATCAATAATAACTGCATAATATGGGTAATAATGCACGTTATATTGCTAATAATATACGTAATAAGTATAATTATTACAGTTCTAGTGATAATAACTGCATTATGTGCGTAATAATGCATGTTATATTGATAATATCGGAAGTAATAAGTATAATTATTACAGTTCTAGCGATAATACTAGTAAAATATGGCTAAGAGTGCCTGTTATATTGATAATAATAAATGTAATAAGTATATTTATTATACTTCTGTCGATAATAACTGCATTATATGGGTAATAATGCACGTTATATTGCTAATAATATACGTAATAAGTATAATTATTACAGTTCTAGCGATAATAACTGCATAATATGGGTAATAATGCATGTTATATTGATGATAATAAAAGTAGTAAGTATAATTATTCCAGTTCTAGCGATAATAACTGGATTATATGGGTCATAATGCACGTTATATTGCTAATAATATACGTAATAAGTATAATTATTACAGTTCTAGCGATAATAACTGCATTATATGGGTAATAATGGATGTAATATTGATAATATCGGGAGTAATAAGTATATTTATTATAGTTCTAGCGATAATAACTGCATAATATAGGTAATGATGCATGTTATATTGATAATAATAAAAGTAATCAGTATATTTATTATAGTTCTATCAATAATAACTGCATAATATGGGTAATAATGCACGTTATATTGCTAACAATATAAGTAATAAGTATAATTATTACAGTTCTAGCGATAATAATTGCACTATATGGGTAATAATGCATGTTATATTGATAATATCGGGAGTAATAAGTATAATTATTATAGTTCTAGCGATAATAACTGCATAATATAGGTAATAATGCATGTTATATTGATAATAATAAAAGTAGTAAGTATATTTAATATAGTTCTAGCGATTATAACTGCATAATATGGGTAATAATGCATGTTATATTGATAATTATATAAGAAATAAGTATAATTATTACAGTTCTAGCGATAATAACTGCATAATATGGGTAATAATGCATGTTATATTGATGATAATAAAAGTAGTAAGTATATTTATTACAGTTCTAGCGATAATAACTGCATAATATGGGTAATAATGCATGTTATATTGATAATAATATAAGTAATAAGTATAGTTATTACAGTTCTAGCGATAATAACTGGATTATATGGGTAATAATGCACGTTATATTGCTAATAATATAAGTAATAAGTATATTTATTACAGTTTTAGCGATAATAACTGCATTATATGGGTAATAATGCATGTTATATTGATAATATCGGGAGTAATAAGTATAATTTTTATAGTTCTAGCGATAATAATAGTAAAATATGGCTAATAGTGCATGTTATATTGATAATAATAAAAGTAATAATTATATTTATTATAGTTCTATCGATAATAACTGCATAATATGGGTAATAATGCATGTTATATTGATGATAATAAAAGTAGTAAGTATATTTATTAAAGTTCTAGCGATAATAACTGCATTATATGCGTAATAATGCATGTTATATTGATAATATCGGGAGTAATAAGTATATTTAATATAGTTCTAGCGATAATAACTGCATAATATAGGTAATAATGCATGTTATATTGATGATAATAAAAGTAGTAAGTATAATTATTACAGTTCTAGCGATAATAACTGCATTATATGGGTAATAATGCATGTTATATTGATAATATCGGGAGTAGTAAGTATAATAATTATAGTTCTAGCGATAATAATAGTAAAATATGGCAAATAGTGCATGTTATATTGATAATAATAAAAGTAATAAGTATATTTATTATAGTTCTATCGATAATAACTGCATAATATGGGTAATAATGCATGTTATATTGATGATAATAAAAGTAGTAAGTATATTTATTATAGTTCTAGCGATTATAACTGCATAATATGGGTAATAATGCATGTTATATTGAGAATAATATAAGTAATAAGTATAATTATTACAGTTCTAGCGATAATAACTGCATTATATGCGTAATAATGCATGTTATATTGATAATATCGGGAGTAATAAGTATAATTATTACAGTTCTAGAGATAATAACTCCATTATATGGGTAATAATGGATGTTATATTGATAATATCGGGAGTAAAAAGTATAATTATTACAGTTCTAGCGATAATACTAGTAAAATATGGCTAAGAGTGCCTGTTATATTGATAATAATAAAAGTAATAAGTATATTTATTATACTTCTGTCGATAATAACTGCATTATATGGGTAATAATGCACGTTATATTGCTAATAATATACGTAATAAGTATAATTATTACAGTTCTAGCGATAATAACTGCATAATATGGGTAATAATGCATGTTATATTGATGATAATAAAAGTAGTAAGTATAATTACTCCAGTTCTAGCGATAATAACTGGATTATATGGGTCATAATGCACGTTATATTGCTAATAATATACGTAATAAGTATAATTATTACAGTTCTAGCGATAATAATAGTAAAATATGGCTAATAGTGCATGTTTTATTGATAATAATAAAAGTAATAAGTATATTTATTAGAGTTCTATCGATAATAACTGCATAATATGGGTAAGAATGCATGTTATATTGATGATAATAAAAGTAATACGTATATTTATTATAGTTATAGCGATAATAACTGCATAATATGGGTAATAATGCATGTTATATTGTTAATATCGGGAGTAATAAGTATAATTATTATAGTTCTAGCGATAATAATTTTAAAATATGGCTAATAGTGCATGTTATATTGATAATAATAAAAGTAATAAGTATATTTATTATAGTTCTAGCGATAATAACTGCATGATACAGGTAATAATGCATGTTATATTGATGATAATAAAAGTAGTAAGTATATTTATTAAAGTTCTAGCGATAATAACTGCATTATATGCGTAATAATGCATGTTATATTGATAATATCGGGAGTAATAAGTATAATTATTATAGTTCTAGCGATAATAATAGTAAAATATGGCTAATAGTGCATGTTATATTGATAATAATAAAAGTAATAATTATATTTATTATAGTTCTATCGATAATAACTGCATAATATGGGTAATAATGCATGTTATATTGATGATAATAAAAGTAGTAAGTATAATTATTACAGTTCTAGCGATAATAACTGCATTATATGGGTAATAATGCACGTTATATTGCTAATAATATAAGTAATAAGTATAATTATAACAGTTCTAGCGATAATAACTGCATTATATGGGTAATAATGCATGTTATATTGATAATATCGGGAGTAATATGTATAATAATTATAGTTCTAGCGATAATAACTGCATTATATCGGTAATAATGGATGTTATATTGATAATATCGGGAGTAATAAGTATAATTTTTATAGTTCTAGCGATAATAATAGTAAAATATGGCTAATAGTGCATGTTATATTGATAATAATAAAAGTAATAATTATATTTATTATAGTTCTATCGATAATAACTGCATAATATGGGTAATAATGCATGTTATATTGATGATAATAAAAGTAGTAAGTATATTTATTAAAGTTCTAGCGATAATAACTGCATTATATGCGTAATAATGCATGTTATATTGATAATATCGGGAGTAATAAGTATATTTAATATAGTTCTAGCGATAATAACTGCATAATATAGGTAATAATGCATGTTATATTGATGATAATAAAAGTAGTAAGTATAATTATTACAGTTCTAGCGATAATAACTGCATTATATGGGTAATAATGCATGTTATATTGATAATATCGGGAGTAGTAAGTATAATAATTATAGTTCTAGCGATAATAATAGTAAAATATGGCAAATAGTGCATGTTATATTGATAATAATAAAAGTAATAAGTATATTTATTATAGTTCTATCGATAATAACTGCATAATATGGGTAATAATGCATGTTATATTGATGATAATAAAAGTAGTAAGTATATTTATTATAGTTCTAGCGATTATAACTGCATAATATGGGTAATAATGCATGTTATATTGAGAATAATATAAGTAATAAGTATAATTATTACAGTTCTAGCGATAATAACTGCATTATATGCGTAATAATGCATGTTATATTGATAATATCGGGAGTAATAAGTATAATTATTACAGTTCTAGAGATAATAACTCCATTATATGGGTAATAATGGATGTTATATTGATAATATCGGGAGTAAAAAGTATAATTATTACAGTTCTAGCGATAATACTAGTAAAATATGGCTAAGAGTGCCTGTTATATTGATAATAATAAAAGTAATAAGTATATTTATTATACTTCTGTCGATAATAACTGCATTATATGGGTAATAATGCACGTTATATTGCTAATAATATACGTAATAAGTATAATTATTACAGTTCTAGCGATAATAACTGCATAATATGGGTAATAATGCATGTTATATTGATGATAATAAAAGTAGTAAGTATAATTACTCCAGTTCTAGCGATAATAACTGGATTATATGGGTCATAATGCACGTTATATTGCTAATAATATACGTAATAAGTATAATTATTACAGTTCTAGCGATAATAATAGTAAAATATGGCTAATAGTGCATGTTTTATTGATAATAATAAAAGTAATAAGTATATTTATTAGAGTTCTATCGATAATAACTGCATAATATGGGTAAGAATGCATGTTATATTGATGATAATAAAAGTAATACGTATATTTATTATAGTTATAGCGATAATAACTGCATAATATGGGTAATAATGCATGTTATATTGTTAATATCGGGAGTAATAAGTATAATTATTATAGTTCTAGCGATAATAATTTTAAAATATGGCTAATAGTGCATGTTATATTGATAATAATAAAAGTAATAAGTATATTTATTATAGTTCTAGCGATAATAACTGCATGATACAGGTAATAATGCATGTTATATTGATGATAATAAAAGTAGTAAGTATATTTATTAAAGTTCTAGCGATAATAACTGCATTATATGCGTAATAATGCATGTTATATTGATAATATCGGGAGTAATAAGTATAATTATTATAGTTCTAGCGATAATAATAGTAAAATATGGCTAATAGTGCATGTTATATTGATAATAATAAAAGTAATAATTATATTTATTATAGTTCTATCGATAATAACTGCATAATATGGGTAATAATGCATGTTATATTGATGATAATAAAAGTAGTAAGTATAATTATTACAGTTCTAGCGATAATAACTGCATTATATGGGTAATAATGCACGTTATATTGCTAATAATATAAGTAATAAGTATAATTATAACAGTTCTAGCGATAATAACTGCATTATATGGGTAATAATGCATGTTATATTGATAATATCGGGAGTAATATGTATAATAATTATAGTTCTAGCGATAATAACTGCATTATATCGGTAATAATGGATGTTATATTGATAATATCGGGAGTAATAAGTATATTTATTATAGTTCTGGCGATAATAACTGCATAATATAGGTAATAATGCATGTTATATAGATAATAATAAAAGTAATAAGTATATTTATTATAGTTCTATCAATAATAACTGCATAATATGGGTAATAATGCATGTTATATTGAGAATAATGTAAGTAATAAGTATAATTACTACAGTTCTAGCGATAATAACTGCATTATATGCGTAATAATGCATGTTATATTGATAATATCGGGAGTAATAAGTATAATTATTATAATTCTAGCGATAATAATAGTAAAATATGGCTAATAGTGCATGTTATGTTGATAATAATAAAAGTAATAATTATATTTATTATAGTTCTATCGATAATAACTGCATAATATGGGTAATAATGCATGTTATATTGATGATAATAAAAGTAGTAAGTATATTTATTAAAGTTCTAGCGATAATAACTGCATTATATGCGTAATAATGCATGTTATATTGATAATATCGGGAGTAATAAATATATTTATTATAGTTCTAGCGATAATAACTGCATAATATAGGTAATAATGCATGTTATGTTGATGATAATAAAAGTAGTAAGTATAATTATTACAGTTCTAGCGATAATAACTGCATTATATGGGTAATAATGCACGTTATATTGCTAATAATATAATTAATAAGTATAATTATAACAGTTCTAGCGATAATAACTGCATTATATGGGTAATAATGCATGTTATATTGATAATATCGGGAGTAATAAGTATAATTATTATAGTTCTAGCGATAATAACAGTAAAATATGGCTAATAGTGCATGTTATATTGATAATAATAAAAGTAATAATTATATTTATTATAGTTCTATCGATAATAACTGCATAATATGGGTAATAATGCATGTTATATTGATGATAATAAAAGTAGTAAGTATAATTATTACAGTTCTAGCGATAATAACTGCATTATATGGGTAATAATGCACGTTATATTGCTAATAATATAAGTAATAAGTATAATTATAACAGTTCTAGCGATAATAACTGCATTATATGGGTAATAATGCATGTTATATTGATAATATCGGGAGTAATAAGTATAATAATTATAGTTCTAGCGATAATAACTGCATTATATGGGTAATAATGGATGTTATATTGATAATATCGGGAGTAATAAGTATATTTATTATAGTTCTGGCGATAATAACTGCATAATATAGGTAATAATGCATGTTATATTGATAATAATAAAAGTAATAAGTATATTTATTATAGTTCTATCAATAATAACTGCATAATATGGGTAATAATGCATGTTATATTGAGAATAATGTAAGTAATAAGTATAATTATTACAGTTCTAGCGATAATAACTGCATTATATGCGTAATAATGCATGTTATATTGATAATATCGGGAGTAATAAGTATAATTATTACAGTTCTAGAGATAATAACTCCATTATATGGGTAATAATGGATGTTATATTGATAATATCGGGAGTAAAAAGTATAATTATTACAGTTCTAGCGATAATACTAGTAAAATATGGCTAAGAGTGCCTGTTATATTGATAATAATAAAAGTAATAAGTATATTTATTATAGTTCTATCGATAATAACTGCATAATATGGGTAATAAAGCACGTTATATTGCTAATAATATAAGTAATAAGTATAATTATAACAGTTCTAGCGATAATAACTGCATTATATGGGTAATAATGCATGTTATATTGATAATATCGGGAGTAATAAGTATAATAATTATAGTTCTAGCGATAATAACTGCATTATATGGGTAATAATGGATGTTATATTGATAATATCGGGAGTAATAAGTATATTTATTATAGTTCTGGCGATAATAACTGCATAATATAGGTAATAATGCATGTTATATTGATAATAATAAAAGTAATAAGTATATTTATTATAGTTCTATCAATAGTAACTGCATAATATGGGTAATAAAGCACGTTATATTGCTAATAATATAAGTAATAAGTATAATTATTACAGTTCTATCGATAATAACTGCATAATATGGGTAATAATGCATGTTATATTGATAATAATATAAGTAATAAGTATAATTATTACAGTTCCAGCGATAATAACTGGATTATATGGGTAATAATGCACGTTATATTGCTAGTAATATAAGTAATAAGTATAATTATTACAGTTTTAGCGACAATAACTGCATTATATGGGTAATAATGCATGTTATATTGATAATATCGGGAGTAATAAGTATAATTATTATAGTTCTAGCGATAATAGTAGTAAAATATGGCTGATAGTGCATGTTATAATGATAATAATAAAAGTATAAGTATATTTATTATAGTTCTATCGATAATAACTGCATAATATGGGTAATAATGCATGTTATATTGATGATAATAAAAGTAGTAAGTATATTTATTATAGTTCTAGCGATTATAACTGCATAATATGGGTAATAATGCATGTTATATTGAGAATAATGTAAGTAATAAGTATAATTATTACAGTTCTAGCGATAATAACTGCATTATATGCGTAGTAATGCATGTTATATTGATAATATCGGGAGTAATAAGTATATTTATTATAGTTCTAGCGATAATAACTGCATAATATAGGTAATAATGCATGTTATGTTGATGATAATAAAAGTAGTAAGTATAATTATTACAGTTCTAGCGATAATAACTGCATTATATAGGTAATAATGCACGTTATATTGCTAATAATATAATTAATAAGTATAATTATAACAGTTCTAGCGATAATAACTGCATTATATGGGTAATAATGCATGTTATATTGATAATATCGGGAGTAATAAGTATAATTATTATAGTTCTAGCGATAATAATAGTAAAATATGGCAAATAGTGCATGTTATATTGATAATAATAAAAGTAATAAGTATATTTATTATAGTTCTATCGATAATAACTGCATAATATGGGTAATAATGCATGTTATATTGATGATAATAAAAGTAGTAAGTATATTTATTATAGTTCTAGCGATTATAACTGCATAATATGGGTAATAATGCATGTTATATTGAGAATAATATAAGTAATAAGTATAATTATTACAGTTCTAGCGATAATAACTGCATTATATGCGTAATAATGCATGTTATATTGATAATATCGGGAGTAATAAGTATAATTATTACAGTTCTAGAGATAATAACTCCATTATATGGGTAATAATGGATGTTATATTGATAATATCGGGAGTAAAAAGTATAATTATTACAGTTCTAGCGATAATACTAGTAAAATATGGCTAAGAGTGCCTGTTATATTGATAATAATAAAAGTAATAAGTATATTTATTATAGTTCTATCGATAATAACTGCATAATATGGGTAATAAAGCACGTTATATTGCTAATAATATAAGTAATAAGTATAATTATTACAGTTCTATCGATAATAACTGCATAATATGGGTAATAATGCATGTTATATTGATAATAATATAAGTAATAAGTATAATTATTACAGTTCTAGCGATAATAACTGGATTATATGGGTAATAATGCACGATATATTGCTAATAATATAAGTAATAAGTATAATTATTACAGTTTTAGCGATAATAACTGCATTATATGGGTAATAATGCATGTTATATTGATAATATCGGGAGTAATAAGTATATTTAATATAGTTCTAGCGATAATAACTGCATAATATAGGTAATAATGCATGTTATATTGATGATAATAAAAGTAGTAAGTATAATTATTACAGTTCTAGCGATAATAACTGCATTATATGGGTAATAATGCATGTTATATTGATAATATCGGGAGTAGTAAGTATAATAATTATAGTTCTAGCGATAATAATAGTAAAATATGGCAAATAGTGCATGTTATATTGATAATAATAAAAGTAATAAGTATATTTATTATAGTTCTATCAATAATAACTGCATAATATGGGTAATAATGCACGTTATATTGCTAATAATATACGTAATAAGTATAATTATTACAGTTCTAGCGATAATAACTGCATTATATGCGTAATAATGCATGTTATATTGATAATATCGGGAGTAATAAGTATAATTATTATAGTTCCAGCGATAATAACTGCACAATATGGGTAATAATGCATGTTATATTGATAGTAATATAAGTAATAAGTATAATTATTACAGTTCTAGCGATAATACTAGTAAAATATGTCTAAGAGTGCCTGTTATATTGATAATAATAAATGTAATAAGTATATTTATTATACTTCTGTCGATAATAACTGCATTATATGGGTAATAATGCACGTTATATTGCTAATAATATACGTAATAAGTATAATTATTACAGTTCTAGCGATAATAACTGTATTATATGCGTAATAATGCATGTTATATTGATAATATCGGGAGTAATAAGTATAATTTTTATAGTTCTAGCGATAATAATAGTAAAATATGGCTAATAGTGCATGTTATATTGATAATAATAAAAGTAATAAGTATATTTATTATACTTCTGTCGATAATAACTGCATTATATGGGTAATAATGCACGTTATATTGCTAATAATATACGTAATAAGTATAATTATTACAGTTCTAGCGATAATAACTGCATAATATGGGTAATAATGCATGTTATATTGATGATAATAAAAGTAGTAAGTATAATTACTCCAGTTCTAGCGATAATAACTGGATTATATGGGTCATAATGCACGTTATATTGCTAATAATATACGTAATAAGTATAATTATTACAGTTCTAGCGATAATAATAGTAAAATATGGCTAATAGTGCATGTTTTATTGATAATAATAAAAGTAATAAGTATATTTATTAGAGTTCTATCGATAATAACTGCATAATATGGGTAAGAATGCATGTTATATTGATGATAATAAAAGTAATACGTATATTTATTATAGTTATAGCGATAATAACTGCATAATATGGGTAATAATGCATGTTATATTGTTAATATCGGGAGTAATAAGTATAATTATTATAGTTCTAGCGATAATAATTTTAAAATATGGCTAATAGTGCATGTTATATTGATAATAATAAAAGTAATAAGTATATTTATTATAGTTCTAGCGATAATAACTGCATGATACAGGTAATAATGCCTGTTATATTGATGATAATAAAAGTAGTAAGTATATTTATTAAAGTTCTAGCGATAATAACTGCATTATATGCGTAATAATGCATGTTATATTGATAATATCGGGAGTAATAAGTATAATTATTATAGTTCTAGCGATAATAATAGTAAAATATGGCTAATAGTGCATGTTATATTGATAATAATAAAAGTAATAATTATATTTATTATAGTTCTATCGATAATAACTGCATAATATGGGTAATAATGCATGTTATATTGATGATAATAAAAGTAGTAAGTATAATTATTACAGTTCTAGCGATAATAACTGCATTATATGGGTAATAATGCACGTTATATTGCTAATAATATAAGTAATAAGTATAATTATAACAGTTCTAGCGATAATAACTGCATTATATGGGTAATAATGCATGTTATATTGATAATATCGGGAGTAATAAGTATAATAATTATAGTTCTAGCGATAATAACTGCATTATATCGGTAATAATGGATGTTATATTGATAATATCGGGAGTAATAAGTATATTTATTATAGTTCTGGCGATAATAACTGCATAATATAGGTAATAATGCATGTTATATAGATAATAATAAAAGTAATAAGTATATTTATTATAGTTCTATCAATAATAACTGCATAATATGGGTAATAATGCATGTTATATTGAGAATAATGTAAGTAATAAGTATAATTACTACAGTTCTAGCGATAATAACTGCATTATATGCGTAATAATGCATGTTATATTGATAATATCGGGAGTAATAAGTATAATTATTATAATTCTAGCGATAATAATAGTAAAATATGGCTAATAGTGCATGTTATGTTGATAATAATAAAAGTAATAATTATATTTATTATAGTTCTATCGATAATAACTGCATAATATGGGTAATAATGCATGTTATATTGATGATAATAAAAGTAGTAAGTATATTTATTAAAGTTCTAGCGATAATAACTGCATTATATGCGTAATAATGCATGTTATATTGATAATATCGGGAGTAATAAATATATTTATTATAGTTCTAGCGATAATAACTGCATAATATAGGTAATAATGCATGTTATGTTGATGATAATAAAAGTAGTAAGTATAATTATTACAGTTCTAGCGATAATAACTGCATTATATGGGTAATAATGCACGTTATATTGCTAATAATATAATTAATAAGTATAATTATAACAGTTCTAGCGATAATAACTGCATTATATGGGTAATAATGCATGTTATATTGATAATATCGGGAGTAATAAGTATAATTATTATAGTTCTAGCGATAATAACAGTAAAATATGGCTAATAGTGCATGTTATATTGATAATAATAAAAGTAATAATTATATTTATTATAGTTCTATCGATAATAACTGCATAATATGGGTAATAATGCATGTTATATTGATGATAATAAAAGTAGTAAGTATAATTATTACAGTTCTAGCGATAATAACTGCATTATATGGGTAATAATGCACGTTATATTGCTAATAATATAAGTAATAAGTATAATTATAACAGTTCTAGCGATAATAACTGCATTATATGGGTAATAATGCATGTTATATTGATAATATCGGGAGTAATAAGTATAATAATTATAGTTCTAGCGATAATAACTGCATTATATGGGTAATAATGGATGTTATATTGATAATATCGGGAGTAATAAGTATATTTATTATAGTTCTGGCGATAATAACTGCATAATATAGGTAATAATGCATGTTATATTGATAATAATAAAAGTAATAAGTATATTTATTATAGTTCTATCAATAATAACTGCATAATATGGGTAATAATGCATGTTATATTGAGAATAATGTAAGTAATAAGTATAATTATTACAGTTCTAGCGATAATAACTGCATTATATGCGTAATAATGCATGTTATATTGATAATATCGGGAGTAATAAGTATAATTATTATAATTCTAGCGATAATAATAGTAAAATATGGCTAATAGTGCATGTTATGTTGATAATAATAAAAGTAATAATTATATTTATTATAGTTCTATCGATAATAACTGCATAATATGGGTATTAATGCATGTTATATTGATGATAATAAAAGTAGTAAGTATATTTATTAAAGTTCTAGCGATAATAACTGCATTATATGCGTAATAATGCATGTTATATTGATAATATCGGGAGTAATAAATATATTTATTATAGTTCTAGCGATAATAACTGCATAATATAGGTAATAATGCATGTTATGTTGATGATAATAAAAGTAGTAAGTATAATTATTACAGTTCTAGCGATAATAACTGCATTATATGGGTAAAAATGCACGTTATATTGCTAATAATATAATTAATAAGTATAATTATAACAGTTCTAGCGATAATAACTGCATTATATGGGTAATAATGCATGTTATATTGATAATATCGGGAGTAATAAGTATAATTATTATAGTTCTAGCGATAATAATAGTAAAATATGGCTAATAGTGCATGTTATATTGATAATAATAAAAGTAATAAGTATATTTATTATACCTCTGTCGATAATAACTGCATTGTATGGGTAATAATGCATGCTATATTGATAATAATATAAGTAATAAGTATAATTATTACAGTTCTAGCGATAATAACTGCATTATATGGGTAATAATGCATGTTATATTGATAATATTGGGAGTAATAAGTATAATTATTATAGTTCTAGCGATAATAATAGTAAAATATAGGTAATGATGCATGTTATATTGATAATAATAAAAGTAATAAGTATATTTAATATAGTTCTATCAATAATAACTGCATTATATGCGTAATAATGCATGTTATATTGATAATATCGGGAGTAATAAATATATTTATTATAGTTCTAGCGATAATAACTGCATAATATAGGTAATAATGCATGTTATGTTGATGATAATAAAAGTAGTAAGTATAATTATTACAGTTCTAGCGATAATAACTGCATTATATGGGTAATAATGCACGTTATATTGCTAATAATATAAGTAATAAGTATAATTATAACAGTTCTAGCGATAATAACTGCATTATATGGGTAATAATGCATGTTATATTGATAATATCGGGAGTAATAAGTATAATAATTATAGTTCTAGCGATAATAACTGCATTATATGGGTAATAATGGATGTTATATTGATAATATCGGGAGTAATAAGTATATTTATTATAGTTCTAGCGATAATAACTGCATAATATAGGTAATAATGCATGTTATGTTGATGATAATAAAAGTAGTAAGTATAATTATTACAGTTCTAGCGATAATAACTGCATTATATGGGTAATAATGCACGTTATATTGCTAATAATATAATTAATAAGTATAATTATAACAGTTCTAGCGATAATAGTAGTAAAATATGGCTTATAGTGCATGTTATATTGATAATATCGGGAGTAATAAGTATAATTATTATAGTTCTAGCGATAATAACAGTAAAATATGGCTAATAGTGCATGTTATATTGATAATAATAAAAGTAATAATTATATTTATTATAGTTCTATCGATAATAACTGCATAATATGGGTAATAATGCATGTTATATTGATGATAATAAAAGTAGTAAGTATAATTATTACAGTTCTAGCGATAATAACTGCATTATATGGGTAATAATGCACGTTATATTGCTAATAATATAAGTAATAAGTATAATTATAACAGTTCTAGCGATAATAACTGCATTATATGGGTAATAATGCATGTTATATTGATAATATCGGGAGTAATAAGTATAATAATTATAGTTCTAGCGATAATAACTGCATTATATGGGTAATAATGGATGTTATATTGATAATATCGGGAGTAATAAGTATATTTATTATAGTTCTGGCGATAATAACTGCATAATATAGGTAATAATGCATGTTATATTGATAATAATAAAAGTAATAAGTATATTTATTATAGTTCTATCAATAATAACTGCATAATATGGGTAATAATGCATGTTATATTGAGAATAATGTAAGTAATAAGTATAATTATTACAGTTCTAGCGATAATAACTGCATTATATGCGTAATAATGCATGTTATATTGATAATATCGGGAGTAATAAGTATAATTATTATAATTCTAGCGATAATAATAGTAAAATATGGCTAATAGTGCATGTTATGTTGATAATAATAAAAGTAATAATTATATTTATTATAGTTCTATCGATAATAACTGCATAATATGGGTATTAATGCATGTTATATTGATGATAATAAAAGTAGTAAGTATATTTATTAAAGTTCTAGCGATAATAACTGCATTATATGCGTAATAATGCATGTTATATTGATAATATCGGGAGTAATAAATATATTTATTATAGTTCTAGGGATAATAACTGCATAATATAGGTAATAATGCATGTTATGTTGATGATAATAAAAGTAGTAAGTATAATTATTACAGTTCTAGCGATAATAACTGCATTATATGGGTAAAAATGCACGTTATATTGCTAATAATATAATTAATAAGTATAATTATAACAGTTCTAGCGATAATAACTGCATTATATGGGTAATAATGCATGTTATATTGATAATATCGGGAGTAATAAGTATAATTATTATAGTTCTAGCGATAATAATAGTAAAATATGGCTAATAGTGCATGTTATATTGATAATAATAAAAGTAATAAGTATATTTATTATACCTCTGTCGATAATAACTGCATTGTATGGGTAATAATGCATGCTATATTGATAATAATATAAGTAATAAGTATAATTATTACAGTTCTAGCGATAATAACTGCATTATATGGGTAATAATGCATGTTATATTGATAATATTGGGAGTAATAAGTATAATTATTATAGTTCTAGCGATAATAATAGTAAAATATAGGTAATGATGCATGTTATATTGATAATAATAAAAGTAATAAGTATATTTAATATAGTTCTATCAATAATAACTGCATTATATGCGTAATAATGCATGTTATATTGATAATATCGGGAGTAATAAATATATTTATTATAGTTCTAGCGATAATAACTGCATAATATAGGTAATAATGCATGTTATGTTGATGATAATAAAAGTAGTAAGTATAATTATTACAGTTCTAGCGATAATAACTGCATTATATGGGTAAAAATGCACGTTATATTGCTAATAATATAATTAATAAGTATAATTATAACAGTTCTAGCGATAATAACTGCATTATATGGGTAATAATGCATGTTATATTGATAATATCGGGAGTAATAAGTATAATTATTATAGTTCTAGCGATAATAATAGTAAAATATGGCTAATAGTGCATGTTATATTGATAATAATAAAAGTAATAAGTATATTTATTATACCTCTGTCGATAATAACTGCATTGTATGGGTAATAATGCATGCTATATTGATAATAATATAAGTAATAAGTATAATTATTACAGTTCTAGCGATAATAACTGCATTATATGGGTAATAATGCATGTTATATTGATAATATTGGGAGTAATAAGTATAATTATTATAGTTCTAGCGATAATAATAGTAAAATATAGGTAATGATGCATGTTATATTGATAATAATAAAAGTAATAAGTATATTTAATATAGTTCTATCAATAATAACTGCATTATATGCGTAATAATGCATGTTATATTGATAATATCGGGAGTAATAAATATATTTATTATAGTTCTAGCGATAATAACTGCATAATATAGGTAATAATGCATGTTATGTTGATGATAATAAAAGTAGTAAGTATAATTATTACAGTTCTAGCGATAATAACTGCATTATATGGGTAATAATGCACGTTATATTGCTAATAATATAAGTAATAAGTATAATTATAACAGTTCTAGCGATAATAACTGCATTATATGGGTAATAATGCATGTTATATTGATAATATCGGGAGTAATAAGTATAATAATTATAGTTCTAGCGATAATAACTGCATTATATGGGTAATAATGGATGTTATATTGATAATATCGGGAGTAATAAGTATATTTATTATAGTTCTAGCGATAATAACTGCATAATATAGGTAATAATGCATGTTATGTTGATGATAATAAAAGTAGTAAGTATAATTATTACAGTTCTAGCGATAATAACTGCATTATATGGGTAATAATGCACGTTATATTGCTAATAATATAATTAATAAGTATAATTATAACAGTTCTAGCGATAATAGTAGTAAAATATGGCTTATAGTGCATGTTATATTGATAATATCGGGAGTAATAAGTATAATTATTATAGTTCTAGCGATAATAACAGTAAAATATGGCTAATAGTGCATGTTATATTGATAATAATAAAAGTAATAATTATATTTATTATAGTTCTATCGATAATAACTGCATAATATGGGTAATAATGCATGTTATATTGATGATAATAAAAGTAGTAAGTATAATTATTACAGTTCTAGCGATAATAACTGCATTATATGGGTAATAATGCACGTTATATTGCTAATAATATAAGTAATAAGTATAATTATAACAGTTCTAGCGATAATAACTGCATTATATGGGTAATAATGCATGTTATATTGATAATATCGGGAGTAATAAGTATAATAATTATAGTTCTAGCGATAATAACTGCATTATATGGGTAATAATGGATGTTATATTGATAATATCGGGAGTAATAAGTATATTTATTATAGTTCTGGCGATAATAACTGCATAATATAGGTAATAATGCATGTTATATTGATAATAATAAAAGTAATAAGTATATTTATTATAGTTCTATCAATAATAACTGCATAATATGGGTAATAATGCATGTTATATTGAGAATAATGTAAGTAATAAGTATAATTATTACAGTTCTAGCGATAATAACTGCATTATATGCGTAATAATGCATGTTATATTGATAATATCGGGAGTAATAAGTATAATTATTATAATTCTAGCGATAATAATAGTAAAATATGGCTAATAGTGCATGTTATGTTGATAATAATAAAAGTAATAATTATATTTATTATAGTTCTATCGATAATAACTGCATAATATGGGTATTAATGCATGTTATATTGATGATAATAAAAGTAGTAAGTATATTTATTAAAGTTCTAGCGATAATAACTGCATTATATGCGTAATAATGCATGTTATATTGATAATATCGGGAGTAATAAATATATTTATTATAGTTCTAGGGATAATAACTGCATAATATAGGTAATAATGCATGTTATGTTGATGATAATAAAAGTAGTAAGTATAATTATTACAGTTCTAGCGATAATAACTGCATTATATGGGTAAAAATGCACGTTATATTGCTAATAATATAATTAATAAGTATAATTATAACAGTTCTAGCGATAATAACTGCATTATATGGGTAATAATGCATGTTATATTGATAATATCGGGAGTAATAAGTATAATTATTATAGTTCTAGCGATAATAATAGTAAAATATGGCTAATAGTGCATGTTATATTGATAATAATAAAAGTAATAAGTATATTTATTATACCTCTGTCGATAATAACTGCATTGTATGGGTAATAATGCATGCTATATTGATAATAATATAAGTAATAAGTATAATTATTACAGTTCTAGCGATAATAACTGCATTATATGGGTAATAATGCATGTTATATTGATAATATTGGGAGTAATAAGTATAATTATTATAGTTCTAGCGATAATAATAGTAAAATATAGGTAATGATGCATGTTATATTGATAATAATAAAAGTAATAAATATATTTAATATAGTTCTATCAATAATAACTGCATTATATGCGTAATAATGCATGTTATATTGATAATATCGGGAGTAATAAATATATTTATTATAGTTCTAGCGATAATAACTGCATAATATAGGTAATAATGCATGTTATGTTGATGATAATAAAAGTAGTAAGTATAATTATTACAGTTCTAGCGATAATAACTGCATTATATGGGTAATAATGCACGTTATATTGCTAATAATATAATTAATAAGTATAATTATAACAGTTCTAGCGATAATAACTGCATTATATGGGTAATAATGCATGTTATATTGATAATATCGGGAGTAATAAGTATAATTATTATAGTTCTAGCGATAATAATAGTAAAATATGGCTAATAGTGCATGTTATATTGATAATAATAAAAGTAATAAGTATATTTATTATACCTCTGTCGATAATAACTGCATTGTATGGGTAATAATGCATGTTATATTGATAATAATATAAGTAATAAGTATAATTATTACAGTTCTAGCGATAATAACTGCATTATATGGGTAATAATGCATGTTATATTGATAATATTGGGAGTAATAAGTATAATTATTATAGTTCTAGCGATAATAATAGTAAAATATAGGTAATGATGCATGCTATATTGATAATAATAAAAGTAATAAGTATATTTATTATAGTTCTATCAATAATAACTGCATAATATGGGTAATAATGCACGTTATATTGCTAACAATATAAGTAATAAGTATAATAATTATAGTTCTAGCGATAATAACTGCATTATATGGGTAATAATGGATGTTATATTGATAATATCGGGAGTAATAAGTATATTTATTATAGTTCTGGCGATAATAACTGCATAATATAGGTAATAATGCATGTTATATTGATAATAATAAAAGTAATAAGTATATTTATTATAGTTCTATCAATAATAACTGCATAATATGGGTAATAAAGCACGTTATATTGCTAATAATATAAGTAATAAGTATAATTATTACAGTTCTATCGATAATAACTGCATAATATGGGTAATAATGCATGTTATATTGATAATAATATAAGTAATAAGTATAATTATTACAGTTCTAGCGATAATAACTGGATTATATGGGTAATAATGCACGTTATATTGCTAGTAATATAAGTAATAAGTATAATTATTACAGTTTTAGCGACAATAACTGCATTATATGGGTACTAATGCATGTTATATTGATAATATCGGGAGTAATAAGTATAATTATTATAGTTCTAGCGATAATAGTAGTAAAATATGGCTGATAGTGCATGTTATAATGATAATAATAAAAGTATAAGTATATTTATTATAGTTCTATCGATAATAACTGCATAATATGGGTAATAATGCATGTTATATTGATGATAATAAAAGTAGTAAGTATATTTATTATAGTTCTAGCGATTATAACTGCATAATATGGGTAATAATGCATGTTATATTGAGAATAATGTAAGTAATAAGTATAATTATTACAGTTCTAGCGATAATAACTGCATTATATGCGTAATAATGCATGTTATATTGATAATATCGGGAGTAATAAGTATATTTATTATAGTTCTAGCGATAATAACTGCATAATATAGGTAATAATGCATGTTATGTTGATGATAATAAAAGTAGTAAGTATAATTATAACAGTTCTAGCGATAATAACTGCATTATATGGGTAATAATGCATGTTATATTGATAATATCGGGAGTAATAAGTATAATTATTATAGTTCTAGCGATAATAATAGTAAAATATGGCAAATAGTGCATGTTATATTGATAATAATAAAAGTAATAAGTATATTTATTATAGTTCTACCGATAATAACTGCATAATATGGGTAATAATGCATGTTATATTGAGGATAATAAAAGTAGTAAGTATATTTATTATAGTTCTAGCGATTATAACTGCATAATATGGGTAATAATGCATGTTATATTGAGAATAATATAAGTAATAAGTATAATTATTACAGTTCTAGCGATAATAACTGCATTATATGCGTAATAATGCATGTTATATTGATAATATCGGGAGTAATAAGTATAATTATTACAGTTCTAGCGATAATAGTAGTAAAATATGGCTGATAGTGCATGTTATAATGATAATAATAAAAGTAATAAGTATATTTATTATAGTTCTATCAATAATAACTGCATAATATGGGTAATAATGCACGTTATATTGCTAATAATATACGTAATAAGTATAATTATTACAGTTCTAGCGATAATAACTGCATTATATGCGTAATAATGCATGTTATATTGATAATATCGGGAGTAATAAGTATAATTATTATAGTTCCAGCGATAATAACTGCACAATATGGGTAATAATGCATGTTATATTGATAGTAATATAAGCAATAAGTATAATTATTACAGTTCTAGCGATAATACTAGTAAAATATGGCTAAGAGTGCCTGTTATATTGATAATAATAAATGTAATAAGTATATTTATTATACTTCTGTCGATAATAACTGCATTATATGGGTAATAATGCACGTTATATTGCTAATAATATACGTAATAAGTATAATTATTACAGTTCTAGCGATAATAACTGTATTATATGCGTAATAATGCATGTTATATTGATAATATCGGGAGTAATAAGTATAATTTTTATAGTTCTAGCGATAATAATAGTAAAATATGGCTAATAGTGCATGTTATATTGATAATAATAAAAGTAATAATTATATTTATTATAGTTCTATCGATAATAACTGCATAATATGGGTAATAATGCATGTTATATTGATGATAATAAAAGTAGTAAGTATATTTATTAAAGTTCTAGCGATAATAACTGCATTATATGCGTAATAATGCATGTTATATTGATAATATCGGGAGTAATAAGTATATTTAATATAGTTCTAGCGATAATAACTGCATAATATAGGTAATAATGCATGTTATATTGATGATAATAAAAGTAGTAAGTATAATTATTACAGTTCTAGCGATAATAACTGCATTATATGGGTAATAATGCATGTTATATTGATAATATCGGGAGTAGTAAGTATAATAATTATAGTTCTAGCGATAATAATAGTAAAATATGGCAAATAGTGCATGTTATATTGATAATAATAAAAGTAATAAGTATATTTATTATAGTTCTATCGATAATAACTGCATAATATGGGTAATAATGCATGTTATATTGATGATAATAAAAGTAGTAAGTATATTTATTATAGTTCTAGCGATTATAACTGCATAATATGGGTAATAATGCATGTTATATTGAGAATAATATAAGTAATAAGTATAATTATTACAGTTCTAGCGATAATAACTGCATTATATGCGTAATAATGCATGTTATATTGATAATATCGGGAGTAATAAGTATAATTATTACAGTTCTAGAGATAATAACTCCATTATATGGGTAATAATGGATGTTATATTGATAATATCGGGAGTAAAAAGTATAATTATTACAGTTCTAGCGATAATACTAGTAAAATATGGCTAAGAGTGCCTGTTATATTGATAATAATAAAAGTAATAAGTATATTTATTATACTTCTGTCGATAATAACTGCATTATATGGGTAATAATGCACGTTATATTGCTAATAATATACGTAATAAGTATAATTATTACAGTTCTAGCGATAATAACTGCATAATATGGGTAATAATGCATGTTATATTGAGAATAATGTAAGTAATAAGTATAATTATAACAGTTCTAGCGATAATAACTGCATTATATGGGTAATAATGCATGTTATATTGATAATATCGGGAGTAATAAGTATAATTATTATAGTTCTAGCGATAATAATAGTAAAATATGGCTAATAGTGCATGTTATATTGATAATAATAAAAGTAATAAGTATATTTATTATACCTCTGTCGATAATAACTGCATTGTATGGGTAATAATGCATGCTATATTGATAATAATATAAGTAATAAGTATAATTATTACAGTTCTAGCGATAATAACTGCATTATATGGGTAATAATGCATGTTATATTGATAATATTGGGAGTAATAAGTATAATTATTATAGTTCTAGCGATAATAATAGTAAAATATAGGTAATGATGCATGTTATATTGATAATAATAAAAGTAATAAATATATTTAATATAGTTCTATCAATAATAACTGCATTATATGCGTAATAATGCATGTTATATTGATAATATCGGGAGTAATAAATATATTTATTATAGTTCTAGCGATAATAACTGCATAATATAGGTAATAATGCATGTTATGTTGATGATAATAAAAGTAGTAAGTATAATTATTACAGTTCTAGCGATAATAACTGCATTATATGGGTAATAATGCACGTTATATTGCTAATAATATAATTAATAAGTATAATTATAACAGTTCTAGCGATAATAACTGCATTATATGGGTAATAATGCATGTTATATTGATAATATCGGGAGTAATAAGTATAATTATTATAGTTCTAGCGATAATAATAGTAAAATATGGCTAATAGTGCATGTTATATTGATAATAATAAAAGTAATAAGTATATTTATTATACCTCTGTCGATAATAACTGCATTGTATGGGTAATAATGCATGTTATATTGATAATAATATAAGTAATAAGTATAATTATTACAGTTCTAGCGATAATAACTGCATTATATGGGTAATAATGCATGTTATATTGATAATATTGGGAGTAATAAGTATATTTATTATAGTTCTAGCGATAATAACTGCATAATATAGGTAATAATGCATGTTATATTGATAATAATAAAAGTAATAAGTATATTTATTATAGTTCTATCAATAATAACTGCATAATATGGGTAATAAAGCACGTTATATTGCTAATAATATAAGTAATAAGTATAATTATTACAGTTCTATCGATAATAACTGCATAATATGGGTAATAATGCATGTTATATTGATAATAATATAAGTAATAAGTATAATTATTACAGTTCTAGCGATAATAACTGGATTATATGGGTAATAATGCACGTTATATTGCTAGTAATATAAGTAATAAGTATAATTATTACAGTTTTAGCGACAATAACTGCATTATATGGGTACTAATGCATGTTATATTGATAATATCGGGAGTAATAAGTATAATTATTATAGTTCTAGCGATAATAGTAGTAAAATATGGCTGATAGTGCATGTTATAATGATAATAATAAAAGTATAAGTATATTTATTATAGTTCTATCGATAATAACTGCATAATATGGGTAATAATGCATGTTATATTGATGATAATAAAAGTAGTAAGTATATTTATTATAGTTCTAGCGATTATAACTGCATAATATGGGTAATAATGCATGTTATATTGAGAATAATGTAAGTAATAAGTATAATTATTACAGTTCTAGCGATAATAACTGCATTATATGCGTAATAATGCATGTTATATTGATAATATCGGGAGTAATAAGTATATTTATTATAGTTCTAGCGATAATAACTGCATAATATAGGTAATAATGCATGTTATGTTGATGATAATAAAAGTAGTAAGTATAATTATAACAGTTCTAGCGATAATAACTGCATTATATGGGTAATAATGCATGTTATATTGATAATATCGGGAGTAATAAGTATAATTATTATAGTTCTAGCGATAATAATAGTAAAATATGGCAAATAGTGCATGTTATATTGATAATAATAAAAGTAATAAGTATATTTATTATAGTTCTACCGATAATAACTGCATAATATGGGTAATAATGCATGTTATATTGAGGATAATAAAAGTAGTAAGTATATTTATTATAGTTCTAGCGATTATAACTGCATAATATGGGTAATAATGCATGTTATATTGAGAATAATATAAGTAATAAGTATAATTATTACAGTTCTAGCGATAATAACTGCATTATATGCGTAATAATGCATGTTATATTGATAATATCGGGAGTAATAAGTATAATTATTACAGTTCTAGCGATAATAGTAGTAAAATATGGCTGATAGTGCATGTTATAATGATAATAATAAAAGTAATAAGTATATTTATTATAGTTCTATCAATAATAACTGCATAATATGGGTAATAATGCACGTTATATTGCTAATAATATACGTAATAAGTATAATTATTACAGTTCTAGCGATAATAACTGCATTATATGCGTAATAATGCATGTTATATTGATAATATCGGGAGTAATAAGTATAATTATTATAGTTCCAGCGATAATAACTGCACAATATGGGTAATAATGCATGTTATATTGATAGTAATATAAGCAATAAGTATAATTATTACAGTTCTAGCGATAATACTAGTAAAATATGGCTAAGAGTGCCTGTTATATTGATAATAATAAATGTAATAAGTATATTTATTATACTTCTGTCGATAATAACTGCATTATATGGGTAATAATGCACGTTATATTGCTAATAATATACGTAATAAGTATAATTATTACAGTTCTAGCGATAATAACTGTATTATATGCGTAATAATGCATGTTATATTGATAATATCGGGAGTAATAAGTATAATTTTTATAGTTCTAGCGATAATAATAGTAAAATATGGCTAATAGTGCATGTTATATTGATAATAATAAAAGTAATAATTATATTTATTATAGTTCTATCGATAATAACTGCATAATATGGGTAATAATGCATGTTATATTGATGATAATAAAAGTAGTAAGTATATTTATTAAAGTTCTAGCGATAATAACTGCATTATATGCGTAATAATGCATGTTATATTGATAATATCGGGAGTAATAAGTATATTTAATATAGTTCTAGCGATAATAACTGCATAATATAGGTAATAATGCATGTTATATTGATGATAATAAAAGTAGTAAGTATAATTATTACAGTTCTAGCGATAATAACTGCATTATATGGGTAATAATGCATGTTATATTGATAATATCGGGAGTAGTAAGTATAATAATTATAGTTCTAGCGATAATAATAGTAAAATATGGCAAATAGTGCATGTTATATTGATAATAATAAAAGTAATAAGTATATTTATTATAGTTCTATCGATAATAACTGCATAATATGGGTAATAATGCATGTTATATTGATGATAATAAAAGTAGTAAGTATATTTATTATAGTTCTAGCGATTATAACTGCATAATATGGGTAATAATGCATGTTATATTGAGAATAATATAAGTAATAAGTATAATTATTACAGTTCTAGCGATAATAACTGCATTATATGCGTAATAATGCATGTTATATTGATAATATCGGGAGTAATAAGTATAATTATTACAGTTCTAGAGATAATAACTCCATTATATGGGTAATAATGGATGTTATATTGATAATATCGGGAGTAAAAAGTATAATTATTACAGTTCTAGCGATAATACTAGTAAAATATGGCTAAGAGTGCCTGTTATATTGATAATAATAAAAGTAATAAGTATATTTATTATACTTCTGTCGATAATAACTGCATTATATGGGTAATAATGCACGTTATATTGCTAATAATATACGTAATAAGTATAATTATTACAGTTCTAGCGATAATAACTGCATAATATGGGTAATAATGCATGTTATATTGAGAATAATGTAAGTAATAAGTATAATTATAACAGTTCTAGCGATAATAACTGCATTATATGCGTAATAATGCATGTTATATTGATAATATCGGGAGTAATAAGTATAATTATTATAGTTCTAGCGATAATAACAGTAAAATATGGCTAATAGTGCATGTTATATAGATAATAATAAAAGTAATAATTATATTTATTATAGTTCTATCGATAATAACTGCATAATATGGGTAATAATGCATGTTATATTGATGATAATAAAAGTAGTAAGTATAATTATTACAGTTCTAGCGATAATAACTGCATTATATGGGTAATAATGCACGTTATATTGCTAATAATATAAGTAATAAGTATAATTATAACAGTTCTAGCGACAATAACTGCATTATATGGGTAATAATGCATGTTATATTGATAATATCGGGAGTAATAAGTATAATAATTATAGTTCTAGCGATAATAACTGCATTATATGGGTAATAATGGATGTTATATTGATAATATCGGGAGTAATAAGTATATTTATTATAGTTCTGGCGATAATAACTGCATAATATAGGTAATAATGCATGTTATATTGATAATAATAAAAGTAATAAGTATATTTATTATAGTTCTATCAATAATAACTGCATAATATGGGTAATAATGCATGTTATATTGAGAATAATGTAAGTAATAAGTATAATTATTACAGTTCTAGCGATAATAACTGCATTATATGGGTAATAATGCATGTTATATTGATAATATCGGGAGTAATAAGTATAATTATTATAGTTCTAGCGATAATAATAGTAAAATATGGCTAATAGTGCATGTTATATTGATAATAATAAAAGTAATAAGTATATTTATTATACCTCTGTCGATAATAACTGCATTGTATGGGTAATAATGCATGTTATATTGATAATAATATAAGTAATAAGTATAATTATTACAGTTCTAGCGATAATAACTGCATTATATGGGTAATAATGCATGTTATATTGATAATATTGGGAGTAATAAGTATAATTATTATAGTTCTAGCGATAATAATAGTAAAATATAGGTAATGATGCATGTTATATTGATAATAATAAAAGTAATAAGTATATTTATTATAGTTCTATCAATAATAACTGCATAATATGGGTAATAATGCACGTTATATTGCTAACAATATAAGTAATAAGTATAATTATTACAGTTCTAGCGATAATAATTGCACTATATGAGTAATAATGGATGTTATATTGATAATATCGGGAGTAATAAGTATAATTATTATAGTTCTAGCGATAATAATAGTAAAATATGGCTAATAGTGCATGTTATATTGATAATAATAAAAGTAATAAGTATATTTATTATACTTCTGTCGATAATAACTGCATTATATGGGTAATAATGCATGTTATATTGATAATAATATAAGTAATAAGTATAATTATTACAGTTCTAGCGATAATAACTCCATTATATGGGTAATAATGCATGTTATATTGATAATAATATAAGTAATACGTATAATTATTACAGTTCTAGCGATAATAACTGCATAATATGGGTAATAATGCACGTTATATAGCTAATAATATAAGTAATAAGTATAATTATTACAGTTCTAGCGATAATAACTGCATTATAGGGGTAATAATGCATGTTATATTGATAATATCGGGAGTAATAAGTATAATTATTATAGTTCTAGCGATAATAATAGTAAAATATGGCTAATAGTGCATGTTATATTGATAATAATAAAAGTAATAAGTATATTTATTATAGTTCTATCGATAATAACTGCATAATATGGGCAATAATGCATGTTATATTGATGATAATAAAAGTAGTAAGTATATTTATTATAGTTCTAGCGATTATAACTGCATAATATGGGTAATAATGCATGTTATATTGAGAATAATATAAGTAATAAATATAATTATTACAGTTCTAGCGATAATAACTGCATTATATGGGTAATAATGGTTGTTATATTGATAATATCGGGAGTAATAAGTATATTTATTATAGTTCTAGCGATAATAACTGCATGATATAGGTAATAATGCATGTTATATTGATGATAATAAAAGTAGTAAGTATATTTATTACAGTTCTAGCGATAATAACTGCATTATATGCGTAATAATGCATGTTATATTGATAATATCGGGAGTAATAAGTATAATTATTATAGTTCTAGCGATAATAATAGTAAAATATGGCTAATAGTGCATGTTATATTGATAATAATAAAAGTAATAATTATATTTATTATAGTTCTATCGATAATAACTGCATAATATGGGTAATAATGCATGTTATATTGATGACAATAAAAGTAGTAAGTATAATTATTACAGTTCTAGCGATAATAACTGCATTATATGGGTAATAATGCACGTTATATTGCTAATAATATAAGTAATAAGTATAATTATAACAGTTCTAGCGATAATAACTGCATTATATGGGTAATAATGCATGTTATATTGATAATATCGGGAGTAATAAGTATAATTATTATAGTTCTAGCGATAATAATAGTAAAATATGGCTGATAGTGCATGTTATAATGATAATAATAAAAGTATAAGTATATTTATTATAGTTCTATCGATAATAACTGCATAATATGGGTAATAATGCATGTTATATTGATGATAATAAAAGTAGTAAGTATATTTATTATAGTTCTAGCGATTATAACTGCATAATATGGGTAATAATGCATGTTATATTGAGAATAATATAAGTAATAAGTATAATTATTACAGTTCTAGCGATAATAACTCCATTATATGGGTAATAATGCATGTTATATTGAGAATAATATAAGTAATAAGTATAATTATTGCAGTTCTAGCGATAATAACTGCATTATATGGGTAATAATGCATATTATATTGATAATATTGGGAGTAATAAGTATAATTATTATAGTTCTAGCGATAATAGTAGTAAAATATGGCTAATATTGCATGTTTTATTGATAATAATAAAAGTAATAAGTATATTTATTACAGTTCTATCGATAATAACTGCATAATATGGGTAAGAGTGCATGTTATATTGATGATAATAAAAGTAATACGTATATTTATTATAGTTCTAGCGATAATAACTGCATAATATGGGTAATAATGCATGTTATATTGATAATAATATAAGTAATAAGTATAATTATTACAGTTCTAGCGATAGTAACTGCGTTATATGGGTAATAATGGATGTAATATTGATAATATCGGGAGTAATAAGTATATTTATTATAGTTCTAGCGATAATAACTGCATAATATAGGTAATGATTCATGTTATAATGACAATAATAAAAGTAATAAGTATATTTATTATAGTTCTATCAATAATAACTGCATAATATGGGTAATAAAGCACGTTATATTGCTAATAATATAAGTAATAAGTATAATTATTACAGTTCTATCGATAATAACTGCATAATATGGGTAATAATGCATGTTATATTGATAATAATATAAGTAATAAGTATAATTATTACAGTTCTAGCGATAATAACTGGATTATATGGGTAATAATGCACGTTATATTGCTAATAATATAAGTAATAAGTATAATTATTACAGTTTTAGCGATAATAACTGCATCATATGGGTAATAATGCATGTTATATTGATAATATCGGGAGTAATAAGTATAATTATTATAGTTCTAGCGATAATAACTGCATTATATGGGTAATAATGGATGTTATATTGATAATATCGGGAGTAGTAAGTATATTTGTTATAGTTCTGGCGATAATAACTGCATAATATAGGTAATAATGCATGTTATATTGATAATAATAAAAGTAATAAGTATATTTATTATAGTTCTATCAATAATAACTGCATAATATGGGTAATAAAGCACGTTATATTGCTAATAATATAAGTAATAAGTATAATTATTACAGTTCTATCGATAATAACTGCATAATATGGGTAATAATGCATGTTATATTGATAATAATATAAGTAATAAGTATAATTATTACAGTTCTAGCGATAATAACTCGATTATATGGGTAATAATGCACGTTATATTGCTAATAATATAAGTAATAAGTATAATTATTACAGTTTTAGCGATAATAACTGCATTATATGGGTAATAATGCATGTTATATTGATAATATCGGGAGTAATAAGTATAATTATTATAGTTCTAGCGATAATAGTAGTAAAATATGGCTAATAGTGCATGTTATATTGATAATAATAAAAGTAATAAGTATATTTATTACAGTTCTATCGATAATAACTGCATAATATGGGTAATAATGCATGTTATATTAATGACAATAAAAGTAATACGTATATTTATTATAGTTCTAGAGATAATAACTGCATAATATGGGTAATAATGCATGTTATATTGATGATAATAAAAGTAGTAAGTATATTTGTTATAGTTCTAGCGATTATAACTGCATAATATGGGTAATAATGCATGTCATATTGAGAATACTATAAGTAATAAGTATAATTATTACAGTTCTAGCGATAATAACTGCATTATATGGGTAATAATGCATGTTATATTGATAACATTGGGAGTAATAAGTATAATTATTATAGTTCTAGCGATAATAACTGCATAATATGGGTAATAATGTACGTTATATTGCTAATAATATAAGTAATAAGTATAATTATTACAGTTCTAGCGATAATAACTGCATTATATGGGTAATAATGCATGTTATATCGATAATATCGGGAGCAATATGTATAATTATTATAGTTCTAGCGATAATAATAGTACAATATGGCTAATAGTGCATGTTATATTGATAATAATAAAAGTAATAATTATATTTATTATAGTTCTATCGATAAGAACTGCATAATATGGGTAATAATGCATGTTATATTGATGATAATAAAGGTAGTAAGTATACTTATTATAGTTCTAGCGATAATAACTGCATAATATGGGTAATAATGCATGTTATATTGATAATAATATAAGTAATAAGTATAATTATTACAGTTCTAGCGATAATAACTGCATAATATGGGTAATAATGCACGTTAAATTGCTAATAATGTAAGTAATAAGTATAATTATTACAGTTCTAGCGATAATAACTGCATTATAGGGGTAATAATGCATGTTATATTGATAATATTGGGAGTAATAAGACTAATTATTATAGTTCTAGCGATAATAATAGTACAATATGGCTAATAGTGCATGTTATATTGATAATAATAAAAGTGATAATTATATTCTTTATAGTTCTATTGATAAGAACTGCATAATGTGGGTAATAATGCATGTTATATTGATAATAATATAAGTAATAAGTATAATTATTACAGTTCTAGCGATAATAACTGCATTATAGGGGTAATAATGCATGTTACATTGATAATATTGGGAGTAATAAGACTAATTATTATAGTTCTAGCGATAAGAATAGTAAAATATGGCTAATAGTGCATGTTATATTGATAATAATAAAAGTAGTAAGTATATTTATTACAGTTCTATCGATAATAACTGCATAATATGGGTAATAATGCATGTTATATTGATGATAATAAAAGTAATACGTATATTTATTATAGTTCTAGCGATAATAACTGTATAATATGGGTAATAATGCACGTTATATTGCTAATAATGTAAGTAATAAGTATAATTATTACAGTTCTAGCGATAATAACTGCATTATATGGGTAATAATGCACGTTATATTGCTAATAATGTAAGTAATAAGTATAATTATTACAGTTCTAGCGATAATAACCATTATATGGGTAATAATGCATGTCATATTGATAATATCGGGAGTAATAAGTATAATTATTATAGTTCTAGCGATAATAGCTGCATAATATGGGTAATAATGCACGTTATATTGCTAATAATATAAGTAATAAGTATAATTATTACAGTTCTAGCGATAATAACTGCATTATATGGGTAATAATGCATGTTATATCGATAATATCGGGAGCAATATGTATAATTATTATAGTTCTAGCGATAATAATAGTACAATATGGCTAATAGTGCATGTTATATTGATAATAATAAAAGTAATAAGTATATTTATTATAGTTCTATCGATAATAACTGCATAATATGGGTAATAATGCATGTTATATTGATGATAATAAAAGTAGTAAGTATACTTATTATAGTTCTAGCGATAATAACTGCATAATATGGGTAATAATGCATGTTATATTGATAATAATATAAGTAATAAGTATAATTATTACAGTTCTAGCGATAATAACTGCATTATATGGGTAATAATGCACGTTATATTGCTAATAATGTAAGTAATAAGTATACTTATTACAGTTCTAGCGATAATAACTGCATTATAGGGGTAATAATGCATGCTATATTAATGACAATAAAAGTAATACGTATATTTATTATAGTTCTAGAGATAATAACTGCATAATATGGGTAATAATGCATGTTATATTGATGATAATAAAAGTAATACGTATATTTATTATAGTTCTAGCGATAATAACTGCATAATATGGGTAATAATGCATGTTATATTGATGATAATAAAAGTACTAAGTATATTTATTATAGTTCTAGCGATTATAACTGCATAATATGCGTAATAATGCATGTTATATTGATAATAATATAAGTAATAAGTATAATTATTACAGTTCTAGCGATAATAACTGCATTATAGGGGTAATAATGCATGTTATATTGATAATATTGGGAGTAATAAGTATAATTATTATAGTTCTAGCGATAATAATAGTACAATATGGCTAATAGTGCATGTTATATTGATAATAATAAAAGTAATAAGTATATTTATTACAGTTCTATCGATAATAACTGCATAATATGGGTAATAATGCATGTTATATTAATGACAATAAAAGTAATACGTATATTTATTATAGTTCTAGAGATAATAACTGCATAATATGGGTAATAATGCATGTTATATTCATGATAATAAAAGTAGTAAGTATATTTGTTATAGTTCTAGCGATTATAACTGCATAATATGGGTAATAATGCATGTCATATTGAGAATACTATAAGTAATAAGTATAATTATTACAGTTCTAGCGATAATAACTGCATTATATGGGTAATAATGCATGTTATATTGATAACATTGGGAGTAATAAGTATAATTATTATAGTTCTAGCGATAATAACTGCATAATATGGGTAATAATGTACGTTATATTGCTAATAATATAAGTAATAAGTATAATTATTACAGTTCTAGCGATAATAACTGCATTATATGGGTAATAATGCATGTTATATCGATAATATCGGGAGCAATATGTATAATTATTATAGTTCTAGCGATAATAATAGTACAATATGGCTAATAGTGCATGTTATATTGATAATAATAAAAGTAATAATTATATTTATTATAGTTCTATCGATAAGAACTGCATAATATGGGTAATAATGCATGTTATATTGATGATAATAAAGGTAGTAAGTATACTTATTATAGTTCTAGCGATAATAACTGCATAATATGGGTAATAATGCATGTTATATTGATAATAATATAAGTAATAAGTATAATTCTTACAGTTCTAGCGATAATAACTGCATTATATGGGTAATAATGCACGTTATATTGCTAATAATGTAAGTAATAAGTATACTTATTACAGTTCTAGCGATAATAACTGCATTATAGGGGTAATAATGCATGCTATATTGATAATATTGGGAGTAATAAGTATAATTATTATAGTTCACCGATAATAATAGTAAAATATGGCTAATAGTGCATGCTATATTGATAATAATATAAGTAATAAGTATAATTATTACAGTTCTAGCGATAATAACTGCATTATAGGGGTAATAATGCATGTTATATTGATAATATTGGGAGTAATAAGTATAATTATTATAGTTCTAGCGATAATAATAGTACAATATGGCTAATAGTGCATGTTATATTGATAATAATAAAAGTAATAAGTATATTTATTACAGTTCTATCGATAATAACTGCATAATATGGGTAATAATGCATGTTATATTAATGACAATAAAAGTAATACGTATATTTATTATAGTTCTAGAGATAATAACTGCATAATATGGGTAATAATGCATGTTATATTCATGATAATAAAAGTAGTAAGTATATTTGTTATAGTTCTAGCGATTATAACTGCATAATATGGGTAATAATGCATGTCATATTGAGAATACTATAAGTAATAAGTATAATTATTACAGTTCTAGCGATAATAACTGCATTATATGGGTAATAATGCATGTTATATTGATAACATTGGGAGTAATAAGTATAATTATTATAGTTCTAGCGATAATAACTGCATAATATGGGTAATAATGTACGTTATATTGCTAATAATATAAGTAATAAGTATAATTATTACAGTTCTAGCGATAATAACTGCATTATATGGGTAATAATGCATGTTATATCGATAATATCGGGAGCAATATGTATAATTATTATAGTTCTAGCGATAATAATAGTACAATATGGCTAATAGTGCATGTTATATTGATAATAATAAAAGTAATAATTATATTTATTATAGTTCTATCGATAAGAACTGCATAATATGGGTAATAATGCATGTTATATTGATGATAATAAAGGTAGTAAGTATACTTATTATAGTTCTAGCGATAATAACTGCATAATATGGGTAATAATGCATGTTATATTGATAATAATATAAGTAATAAGTATAATTATTACAGTTCTATCGATAATAACTGCATAATAAGGGTAATAATGCATGTTATATTGATGATAATAAAAGTAATACGTATATTTATTATAGTTCTAGCGATAATAACTGCATAATATGGGTAATAATGCATGTTATATTGATGATAATAAAAGTAATACGTATATTTATTATAGTTCTAGAGATAATAACTGCATAATATGGGTAATAATGCATGTTATATTGATAATAATATAAGTAATAAGTATAATTATTACAGTTCTAGCGATAAGAACTGCATTATATGGGTAATAATGCACGTTATATTGCTGATAATATAAGTAATAAGTATAATTATTACAGTTCTAGCGATAATAACTGCATTATGTGGGTAATAATGCACGTTATATTGATAATATCGAGAGTAATAAGTATAATTATTATAGTTCTGGCGATAATAATAGTGAAATATGGCTAATAGTGCATGTTATATTGATTATAATAAAAGTAATAAGTACATTTATTATAGTTCTATCGATAATAACTGCATAATATGGGTAATAATGCATGTTATATTGATGATAATAGAAGTAGTAAGTATACTTATAATAGTTCTAGCGATAATAACTGCATAATATGGGTAATAATGCATGTTATATTGATAATAATATAAGTAACAAGTATAATTATTACAGTTCTAGCGATAATAACTGCATTATATGGGTAATAATGCACGTTATATTGCTAATAATGTAAGTAATAAGTATAATTATTACAGTTCTAGCGATAATAACTGCATTATAGGTGTAATAATGCATGTTATATTGATAATATTGGTAGTAATAAGTATAATTATTATAGTTCTAGCGATAATGATAGTAAAATATGGCTAACATTGCATGTTATATTGATAATAATAAAAGTAATAAGTATATTTGTTACAGTTCTATCGATAATAACTGCATAATATGGGTAATAATGCATGTTATATTGATAATATTGGGAGTAATAAGTATAATTATTATAGTTCTAGCGATAATGATAGTAAAATATGGCTAATAGTGCATGTTATATTGATAATAATAAAAGTAATACGTATATTTATTATAGTTCTAGCGGTAATAACTGCATAATATGGGTAATAATGCATGTTATATTGATAATAATATAAGTAGTAAGTATAATTATTACAGTTCTAGCGATAATAACTGCATTATATGGGTAATAATGCATGTTATATTGAGAATAATATAAGTAATAAGTATAATTATTACAGTTCTAGCGATAATAACTGCATTATATGGGTAATAATGCATGTTATATTGATAACATTGGGAGTAATAAGTATAATTATTATAGTTCTAGCGATAATAATAGTAAAATATGGCTAATAGTGCATGTTATATTGATAATAATAAAAGTAATAAGTATATTTATTATAGTTCTATCGATAATAACTGCATAATATGGGTAATAATGCATGTTATATTGATGATAATAAAAGTAGTAAGTATATTTGTTATAGTTCTAGCGATTATAACTGCATAATATGGATAATAATGCATGTTATATTGAGAATAATATAAGTAATAAGTATAATTATTACAGTTCTAGCGATAATAACTGCATTATATGGGTAATAATGCATGTTATATTGATAACATTCGGAGTAATAAGTATAATTATTATAGTTCTAGCGATAATAACTGCATAATATGGGTAATAATGCACGTTATATTGCTAATAATATAAGTAATAAGTATAATTATTACAGTTCTAGCGATAATAACTGCATTATATGGGTAATAATGCACGTTATATTGCTAATAATGTAAGTAATAAGTATACTTATTACAGTTCTAGCGATAATAACTGCATTATAGGGGTAATAATGCATGCTATATTGATAATATTGGGAGTAATAAGTATAATTATTATAGTTCTAGCGATAATAATAGTAAAATATGGCTAATAGTGCATGCTATATTGATAATAATAAAAGCAATAAGTATATTTATTACAGTTCTATCGATAATAACTGCATAATATGGGTAATAATGCATGTTATATTGATGATAATAAAAGTAGTAAGTATATTTGTTATAGTTCTAGCGATTATAACTGCATAATATGGGTAATAATGCATGTCATATTGAGAATACTATAAGTAATAAGTATAATTATTACAGTTCTAGCGATAATAACTGCATTATATGGGTAATAATGCATGTTATATTGATAACATTGGGAGTAATAAGTATAATTATTATAGTTCTAGCGATAATAACTGCATAATATGGGTAATAATGTACGTTATATTGCTAATAACATAAGTAATAAGTATAATTATTACAGTTCTAGCGATAATAACTGCATTATATGGGTAATAATGCATGTTATATCGATAATATCGGGAGCAATATGTATAATTATTATAGTTCTAGCGATAATAATAGTACAATATGGCTAATAGTGCATGTTATATTGATAATAATAAAAGTAATAATTATATTTATTATAGTTCTATCGATAAGAACTGCATAATATGGGTAATAATGCATGTTATATTGATGATAATAAAGGTAGTAAGTATACTTATTATAGTTCTAGCGATAATAACTGCATAATATGGGTAATAATGCATGTTATATTGATAATAATATAAGTAATAAGTATAATTATTACAGTTCTAGCGATAATAACTGCATAATATGGGTAATAATGCACGTTAAATTGCTAATAATGTAAGTAATAAGTATAATTATTACAGTTCTAGCGATAATAACTGCATTATAGGGGTAATAATGCATGTTATATTGATAATATTGGGAGTAATAAGACTAATTATTATAGTTCTAGCGATAATAATAGTACAATATGGCTAATAGTGCATGTTATATTGATAATAATAAAAGTGATAATTATATTCATTATAGTTCTATTGATAAGAACTGCATAATGTGGGTAATAATGCATGTTATATTGATAATAATATAAGTAATAAGTATAATTATTACAGTTCTAGCGATAATAACTGCATTATAGGGGTAATAATGCATGTTACATTGATAATATTGGGAGTAATAAGACTAATTATTATAGTTCTAGCGATAAGAATAGTAAAATATGGCTAATAGTGCATGTTATATTGATAATAATAAAAGTAGTAAGTATATTTATTACAGTTCTATCGATAATAACTGCATAATATGGGTAATAATGCATGTTATATTGATGATAATAAAAGTAATACGTATATTTATTATAGTTCTAGCGATAATAACTGTATAATATGGGTAATAATGCACGTTATATTGCTAATAATGTAAGTAATAAGTATAATTATTACAGTTCTAGCGATAATAACTGCATTATATGGGTAATAATGCACGTTATATTGCTAATAATGTAAGTAATAAGTATAATTATTACAGTTCTAGCGATAATAACCATTATATGGGTAATAATGCATGTCATATTGATAATATCGGGAGTAATAAGTATAATTATTATAGTTCTAGCGAAAATAATAGTAAAATATGGCTAATAATGCATGTTATATTGATGATAATAAAAGTAGTAAGTATATTTGTTATAGTTCTATCGATAAGAACTGCATAATATGGGTAATAATGCATGTTATATTGATGATAATAAAGGTAGTAAGTATACTTATTATAGTTCTAGCGATAATAACTGCATAATATGGGTAATAATGCATGTTATATTGATAATAATATAAGTAATAAGTATAATTATTACAGTTCTATCGATAATAACTGCATAATAAGGGTAATAATGCATGTTATATTGATGATAATAAAAGTAATACGTATATTTATTATAGTTCTAGCGATAATAACTGCATAATATGGGTAATAATGCATGTTATATTGATGATAATAAAAGTAATACGTATATTTATTATAGTTCTAGAGATAATAACTGCATAATATGGGTAATAATGCATGTTATATTGATAATAATATAAGTAATAAGTATAATTATTACAGTTCTAGCGATAAGAACTGCATTATATGGGTAATAATGCACGTTATATTGCTGATAATATAAGTAATAAGTATAATTATTACAGTTCTAGCGATAATAACTGCATTATGTGGGTAATAATGCACGTTATATTGATAATATCGAGAGTAATAAGTATAATTATTATAGTTCTGGCGATAATAATAGTGAAATATGGCTAATAGTGCATGTTATATTGATTATAATAAAAGTAATAAGTACATTTATTATAGTTCTATCGATAATAACTGCATAATATGGGTAATAATGCATGTTATATTGATGATAATAGAAGTAGTAAGTATACTTATAATAGTTCTAGCGATAATAACTGCATAATATGGGTAATAATGCATGTTATATTGATAATAATATAAGTAACAAGTATAATTATTACAGTTCTAGCGATAATAACTGCATTATATGGGTAATAATGCACGTTATATTGCTAATAATGTAAGTAATAAGTATAATTATTACAGTTCTAGCGATAATAACTGCATTATAGGTGTAATAATGCATGTTATATTGATAATATTGGTAGTAATAAGTATAATTATTATAGTTCTAGCGATAATGATAGTAAAATATGGCTAACATTGCATGTTATATTGATAATAATAAAAGTAATAAGTATATTTGTTACAGTTCTATCGATAATAACTGCATAATATGGGTAATAATGCATGTTATATTGATAATATTGGGAGTAATAAGTATAATTATTATAGTTCTAGCGATAATGATAGTAAAATATGGCTAATAGTGCATGTTATATTGATAATAATAAAAGTAATACGTATATTTATTATAGTTCTAGCGGTAATAACTGCATAATATGGGTAATAATGCATGTTATATTGATAATAATATAAGTAGTAAGTATAATTATTACAGTTCTAGCGATAATAACTGCATTATATGGGTAATAATGCATGTTATATTGAGAATAATATAAGTAATAAGTATAATTATTACAGTTCTAGCGATAATAACTGCATTATATGGGTAATAATGCATGTTATATTGATAACATTGGGAGTAATAAGTATAATTATTATAGTTCTAGCGATAATAATAGTAAAATATGGCTAATAGTGCATGTTATATTGATAATAATAAAAGTAATAAGTATATTTATTATAGTTCTATCGATAATAACTGCATAATATGGGTAATAATGCATGTTATATTGATGATAATAAAAGTAGTAAGTATATTTGTTATAGTTCTAGCGATTATAACTGCATAATATGGATAATAATGCATGTTATATTGAGAATAATATAAGTAATAAGTATAATTATTACAGTTCTAGCGATAATAACTGCATTATATGGGTAATAATGCATGTTATATTGATAACATTCGGAGTAATAAGTATAATTATTATAGTTCTAGCGATAATAACTGCATAATATGGGTAATAATGCACGTTATATTGCTAATAATATAAGTAATAAGTATAATTATTACAGTTCTAGCGATAATAACTGCATTATATGGGTAATAATGCACGTTATATTGCTAATAATGTAAGTAATAAGTATACTTATTACAGTTCTAGCGATAATAACTGCATTATAGGGGTAATAATGCATGCTATATTGATAATATTGGGAGTAATAAGTATAATTATTATAGTTCTAGCGATAATAATAGTAAAATATGGCTAATAGTGCATGCTATATTGATAATAATAAAAGCAATAAGTATATTTATTACAGTTCTATCGATAATAACTGCATAATATGGGTAATAATGCATGTTATATTGATGATAATAAAAGTAGTAAGTATATTTGTTATAGTTCTAGCGATTATAACTGCATAATATGGGTAATAATGCATGTCATATTGAGAATACTATAAGTAATAAGTATAATTATTACAGTTCTAGCGATAATAACTGCATTATATGGGTAATAATGCATGTTATATTGATAACATTGGGAGTAATAAGTATAATTATTATAGTTCTAGCGATAATAACTGCATAATATGGGTAATAATGTACGTTATATTGCTAATAACATAAGTAATAAGTATAATTATTACAGTTCTAGCGATAATAACTGCATTATATGGGTAATAATGCATGTTATATCGATAATATCGGGAGCAATATGTATAATTATTATAGTTCTAGCGATAATAATAGTACAATATGGCTAATAGTGCATGTTATATTGATAATAATAAAAGTAATAATTATATTTATTATAGTTCTATCGATAAGAACTGCATAATATGGGTAATAATGCATGTTATATTGATGATAATAAAGGTAGTAAGTATACTTATTATAGTTCTAGCGATAATAACTGCATAATATGGGTAATAATGCATGTTATATTGATAATAATATAAGTAATAAGTATAATTATTACAGTTCTAGCGATAATAACTGCATAATATGGGTAATAATGCACGTTAAATTGCTAATAATGTAAGTAATAAGTATAATTATTACAGTTCTAGCGATAATAACTGCATTATAGGGGTAATAATGCATGTTATATTGATAATATTGGGAGTAATAAGACTAATTATTATAGTTCTAGCGATAATAATAGTACAATATGGCTAATAGTGCATGTTATATTGATAATAATAAAAGTGATAATTATATTCATTATAGTTCTATTGATAAGAACTGCATAATGTGGGTAATAATGCATGTTATATTGATAATAATATAAGTAATAAGTATAATTATTACAGTTCTAGCGATAATAACTGCATTATAGGGGTAATAATGCATGTTACATTGATAATATTGGGAGTAATAAGACTAATTATTATAGTTCTAGCGATAAGAATAGTAAAATATGGCTAATAGTGCATGTTATATTGATAATAATAAAAGTAGTAAGTATATTTATTACAGTTCTATCGATAATAACTGCATAATAAGGGTAATAATGCATGTTATATTGATGATAATAAAAGTAATACGTATATTTATTATAGTTCTAGCGATAATAACTGCATAATATGGGTAATAATGCATGTTATATTGATGATAATAAAAGTAATACGTATATTTATTATAGTTCTAGAGATAATAACTGCATAATATGGGTAATAATGCATGTTATATTGATAATAATATAAGTAATAAGTATAATTATTACAGTTCTAGCGATAAGAACTGCATTATATGGGTAATAATGCACGTTATATTGCTGATAATATAAGTAATAAGTATAATTATTACAGTTCTAGCGATAATAACTGCATTATGTGGGTAATAATGCACGTTATATTGATAATATCGAGAGTAATAAGTATAATTATTATAGTTCTGGCGATAATAATAGTGAAATATGGCTAATAGTGCATGTTATATTGATTATAATAAAAGTAATAAGTACATTTATTATAGTTCTATCGATAATAACTGCATAATATGGGTAATAATGCATGTTATATTGATGATAATAGAAGTAGTAAGTATACTTATAATAGTTCTAGCGATAATAACTGCATAATATGGGTAATAATGCATGTTATATTGATAATAATATAAGTAACAAGTATAATTATTACAGTTCTAGCGATAATAACTGCATTATATGGGTAATAATGCACGTTATATTGCTAATAATGTAAGTAATAAGTATAATTATTACAGTTCTAGCGATAATAACTGCATTATAGGTGTAATAATGCATGTTATATTGATAATATTGGTAGTAATAAGTATAATTATTATAGTTCTAGCGATAATGATAGTAAAATATGGCTAACATTGCATGTTATATTGATAATAATAAAAGTAATAAGTATATTTGTTACAGTTCTATCGATAATAACTGCATAATATGGGTAATAATGCATGTTATATTGATAATATTGGGAGTAATAAGTATAATTATTATAGTTCTAGCGATAATGATAGTAAAATATGGCTAATAGTGCATGTTATATTGATAATAATAAAAGTAATACGTATATTTATTATAGTTCTAGCGGTAATAACTGCATAATATGGGTAATAATGCATGTTATATTGATAATAATATAAGTAGTAAGTATAATTATTACAGTTCTAGCGATAATAACTGCATTATATGGGTAATAATGCATGTTATATTGAGAATAATATAAGTAATAAGTATAATTATTACAGTTCTAGCGATAATAACTGCATTATATGGGTAATAATGCATGTTATATTGATAACATTGGGAGTAATAAGTATAATTATTATAGTTCTAGCGATAATAATAGTAAAATATGGCTAATAGTGCATGTTATATTGATAATAATAAAAGTAATAAGTATATTTATTATAGTTCTATCGATAATAACTGCATAATATGGGTAATAATGCATGTTATATTGATGATAATAAAAGTAGTAAGTATATTTGTTATAGTTCTAGCGATTATAACTGCATAATATGGATAATAATGCATGTTATATTGAGAATAATATAAGTAATAAGTATAATTATTACAGTTCTAGCGATAATAACTGCATTATATGGGTAATAATGCATGTTATATTGATAACATTCGGAGTAATAAGTATAATTATTATAGTTCTAGCGATAATAACTGCATAATATGGGTAATAATGCACGTTATATTGCTAATAATATAAGTAATAAGTATAATTATTACAGTTCTAGCGATAATAACTGCATTATATGGGTAATAATGCACGTTATATTGCTAATAATGTAAGTAATAAGTATACTTATTACAGTTCTAGCGATAATAACTGCATTATAGGGGTAATAATGCATGCTATATTGATAATATTGGGAGTAATAAGTATAATTATTATAGTTCTAGCGATAATAATAGTAAAATATGGCTAATAGTGCATGCTATATTGATAATAATAAAAGCAATAAGTATATTTATTACAGTTCTATCGATAATAACTGCATAATATGGGTAATAATGCATGTTATATTGATGATAATAAAAGTAGTAAGTATATTTGTTATAGTTCTAGCGATTATAACTGCATAATATGGGTAATAATGCATGTCATATTGAGAATACTATAAGTAATAAGTATAATTATTACAGTTCTAGCGATAATAACTGCATTATATGGGTAATAATGCATGTTATATTGATAACATTGGGAGTAATAAGTATAATTATTATAGTTCTAGCGATAATAACTGCATAATATGGGTAATAATGTACGTTATATTGCTAATAACATAAGTAATAAGTATAATTATTACAGTTCTAGCGATAATAACTGCATTATATGGGTAATAATGCATGTTATATCGATAATATCGGGAGCAATATGTATAATTATTATAGTTCTAGCGATAATAATAGTACAATATGGCTAATAGTGCATGTTATATTGATAATAATAAAAGTAATAATTATATTTATTATAGTTCTATCGATAAGAACTGCATAATATGGGTAATAATGCATGTTATATTGATGATAATAAAGGTAGTAAGTATACTTATTATAGTTCTAGCGATAATAACTGCATAATATGGGTAATAATGCATGTTATATTGATAATAATATAAGTAATAAGTATAATTATTACAGTTCTAGCGATAATAACTGCATAATATGGGTAATAATGCACGTTAAATTGCTAATAATGTAAGTAATAAGTATAATTATTACAGTTCTAGCGATAATAACTGCATTATAGGGGTAATAATGCATGTTATATTGATAATATTGGGAGTAATAAGACTAATTATTATAGTTCTAGCGATAATAATAGTACAATATGGCTAATAGTGCATGTTATATTGATAATAATAAAAGTGATAATTATATTCATTATAGTTCTATTGATAAGAACTGCATAATGTGGGTAATAATGCATGTTATATTGATAATAATATAAGTAATAAGTATAATTATTACAGTTCTAGCGATAATAACTGCATTATAGGGGTAATAATGCATGTTACATTGATAATATTGGGAGTAATAAGACTAATTATTATAGTTCTAGCGATAAGAATAGTAAAATATGGCTAATAGTGCATGTTATATTGATAATAATAAAAGTAGTAAGTATATTTATTACAGTTCTATCGATAATAACTGCATAATATGGGTAATAATGCATGTTATATTGATGATAATAAAAGTAATACGTATATTTATTATAGTTCTAGCGATAATAACTGTATAATATGGGTAATAATGCACGTTATATTGCTAATAATGTAAGTAATAAGTATAATTATTACAGTTCTAGCGATAATAACTGCATTATATGGGTAATAATGCACGTTATATTGCTAATAATGTAAGTAATAAGTATAATTATTACAGTTCTAGCGATAATAACCATTATATGGGTAATAATGCATGTCATATTGATAATATCGGGAGTAATAAGTATAATTATTATAGTTCTAGCGAAAATAATAGTAAAATATGGCTAATAATGCATGTTATATTGATGATAATAAAAGTAGTAAGTATATTTGTTATAGTTCTATCGATAAGAACTGCATAATATGGGTAATAATGCATGTTATATTGATGATAATAAAGGTAGTAAGTATACTTATTATAGTTCTAGCGATAATAACTGCATAATATGGGTAATAATGCATGTTATATTGATAATAATATAAGTAATAAGTATAATTATTACAGTTCTATCGATAATAACTGCATAATAAGGGTAATAATGCATGTTATATTGATGATAATAAAAGTAATACGTATATTTATTATAGTTCTAGCGATAATAACTGCATAATATGGGTAATAATGCATGTTATATTGATGATAATAAAAGTAATACGTATATTTATTATAGTTCTAGAGATAATAACTGCATAATATGGGTAATAATGCATGTTATATTGATAATAATATAAGTAATAAGTATAATTATTACAGTTCTAGCGATAAGAACTGCATTATATGGGTAATAATGCACGTTATATTGCTGATAATATAAGTAATAAGTATAATTATTACAGTTCTAGCGATAATAACTGCATTATGTGGGTAATAATGCACGTTATATTGATAATATCGAGAGTAATAAGTATAATTATTATAGTTCTGGCGATAATAATAGTGAAATATGGCTAATAGTGCATGTTATATTGATTATAATAAAAGTAATAAGTACATTTATTATAGTTCTATCGATAATAACTGCATAATATGGGTAATAATGCATGTTATATTGATGATAATAGAAGTAGTAAGTATACTTATAATAGTTCTAGCGATAATAACTGCATAATATGGGTAATAATGCATGTTATATTGATAATAATATAAGTAACAAGTATAATTATTACAGTTCTAGCGATAATAACTGCATTATATGGGTAATAATGCACGTTATATTGCTAATAATGTAAGTAATAAGTATAATTATTACAGTTCTAGCGATAATAACTGCATTATAGGTGTAATAATGCATGTTATATTGATAATATTGGTAGTAATAAGTATAATTATTATAGTTCTAGCGATAATGATAGTAAAATATGGCTAACATTGCATGTTATATTGATAATAATAAAAGTAATAAGTATATTTGTTACAGTTCTATCGATAATAACTGCATAATATGGGTAATAATGCATGTTATATTGATAATATTGGGAGTAATAAGTATAATTATTATAGTTCTAGCGATAATGATAGTAAAATATGGCTAATAGTGCATGTTATATTGATAATAATAAAAGTAATACGTATATTTATTATAGTTCTAGCGGTAATAACTGCATAATATGGGTAATAATGCATGTTATATTGATAATAATATAAGTAGTAAGTATAATTATTACAGTTCTAGCGATAATAACTGCATTATATGGGTAATAATGCATGTTATATTGAGAATAATATAAGTAATAAGTATAATTATTACAGTTCTAGCGATAATAACTGCATTATATGGGTAATAATGCATGTTATATTGATAACATTGGGAGTAATAAGTATAATTATTATAGTTCTAGCGATAATAATAGTAAAATATGGCTAATAGTGCATGTTATATTGATAATAATAAAAGTAATAAGTATATTTATTATAGTTCTATCGATAATAACTGCATAATATGGGTAATAATGCATGTTATATTGATGATAATAAAAGTAGTAAGTATATTTGTTATAGTTCTAGCGATTATAACTGCATAATATGGATAATAATGCATGTTATATTGAGAATAATATAAGTAATAAGTATAATTATTACAGTTCTAGCGATAATAACTGCATTATATGGGTAATAATGCATGTTATATTGATAACATTCGGAGTAATAAGTATAATTATTATAGTTCTAGCGATAATAACTGCATAATATGGGTAATAATGCACGTTATATTGCTAATAATATAAGTAATAAGTATAATTATTACAGTTCTAGCGATAATAACTGCATTATATGGGTAATAATGCACGTTATATTGCTAATAATGTAAGTAATAAGTATACTTATTACAGTTCTAGCGATAATAACTGCATTATAGGGGTAATAATGCATGCTATATTGATAATATTGGGAGTAATAAGTATAATTATTATAGTTCTAGCGATAATAATAGTAAAATATGGCTAATAGTGCATGCTATATTGATAATAATAAAAGCAATAAGTATATTTATTACAGTTCTATCGATAATAACTGCATAATATGGGTAATAATGCATGTTATATTGATGATAATAAAAGTAGTAAGTATATTTGTTATAGTTCTAGCGATTATAACTGCATAATATGGGTAATAATGCATGTCATATTGAGAATACTATAAGTAATAAGTATAATTATTACAGTTCTAGCGATAATAACTGCATTATATGGGTAATAATGCATGTTATATTGATAACATTGGGAGTAATAAGTATAATTATTATAGTTCTAGCGATAATAACTGCATAATATGGGTAATAATGTACGTTATATTGCTAATAACATAAGTAATAAGTATAATTATTACAGTTCTAGCGATAATAACTGCATTATATGGGTAATAATGCATGTTATATCGATAATATCGGGAGCAATATGTATAATTATTATAGTTCTAGCGATAATAATAGTACAATATGGCTAATAGTGCATGTTATATTGATAATAATAAAAGTAATAATTATATTTATTATAGTTCTATCGATAAGAACTGCATAATATGGGTAATAATGCATGTTATATTGATGATAATAAAGGTAGTAAGTATACTTATTATAGTTCTAGCGATAATAACTGCATAATATGGGTAATAATGCATGTTATATTGATAATAATATAAGTAATAAGTATAATTATTACAGTTCTAGCGATAATAACTGCATAATATGGGTAATAATGCACGTTAAATTGCTAATAATGTAAGTAATAAGTATAATTATTACAGTTCTAGCGATAATAACTGCATTATAGGGGTAATAATGCATGTTATATTGATAATATTGGGAGTAATAAGACTAATTATTATAGTTCTAGCGATAATAATAGTACAATATGGCTAATAGTGCATGTTATATTGATAATAATAAAAGTGATAATTATATTCATTATAGTTCTATTGATAAGAACTGCATAATGTGGGTAATAATGCATGTTATATTGATAATAATATAAGTAATAAGTATAATTATTACAGTTCTAGCGATAATAACTGCATTATAGGGGTAATAATGCATGTTACATTGATAATATTGGGAGTAATAAGACTAATTATTATAGTTCTAGCGATAAGAATAGTAAAATATGGCTAATAGTGCATGTTATATTGATAATAATAAAAGTAGTAAGTATATTTATTACAGTTCTATCGATAATAACTGCATAATATGGGTAATAATGCATGTTATATTGATGATAATAAAAGTAATACGTATATTTATTATAGTTCTAGCGATAATAACTGTATAATATGGGTAATAATGCACGTTATATTGCTAATAATGTAAGTAATAAGTATAATTATTACAGTTCTAGCGATAATAACTGCATTATATGGGTAATAATGCACGTTATATTGCTAATAATGTAAGTAATAAGTATAATTATTACAGTTCTAGCGATAATAACCATTATATGGGTAATAATGCATGTCATATTGATAATATCGGGAGTAATAAGTATAATTATTATAGTTCTAGCGAAAATAATAGTAAAATATGGCTAATAGTGCATGTTATATTGATAATAATAAAAGTAATAAGTATATTTATTATAGTTCTATCGATAATAACTGCATAATATGGGTAATAATGCATGTTATATTGATGATAATAAAAGTAGTAAGTATATTTGTTATAGTTCTAGCGATTATAACTGCATAATATGGGTAATAATGCATGTTATATTGAGAATAATATAAGTAATAAGTATAATTATTACAGTTCTAGCGATAATAACTCCATTATATGGGTAATAATGCATGTTATATTGATAATAATGTAAGTAATAAGTATAATTATTACAGTTCTAGCGATAATAACTGCATAATATGGGTAATAATGCACGTTATGTTGCTAACAATATAAGTAATAAGTATAATTAGTACAGTTCTAGCGATAATAACTGCATTATATGGGTAATAATGCATGTTATATTGATAATATCAGGTGCAATAAGTATAATTATTATAGTTCTAGCGATAATAATAGTACAATATGGCAAATAGTGCATGTTATATTGATAATAATAAAAGTAATAAGTATATTTATTATAGTTCTATCGATAATAACTGCATAATATGGGTAATAATGCATGTTATATTGATAATATTGGGAGTAATAATGATAATTAATATAGTTCTAGCGATAATGATAGTAAAATATGGCTTATAGTGCATGTTATATTGATAATAATAAAAGTAATAAGTATATTTATTACAGTTCTAGCGATAATAACTGCATAATATGGGTAATAATGCATGTTATATTGATAATAATATAAGTAATAAGTATAATTATTACAGTTCTAGCGATAATAACTCTATTATATGGGTAATAATGCACGTTATATTGCTAATAATGTAAGTAATAAGTATAATTATTACAGTTCTAGCGATAATAACTGCATAATATGGGTAATAATGCACGTTATATTGCTAATAATGTAAGTAATAAGTATAATTATTACAGTTCTAGCGATAATAACTGCGTTATATGTGTAATAATGCATGTTATATTGATAATATCGGGTGCAATAAGTACAATTATTATAGTTCCAGCGATAATAATAGTACAATATGGCTAATAGTGCATGTTATATTGATAATAATAAAAGTAATAAATATATTTATTATAGTTCTGTCTATAATAACTGCATAATATGGGTAATAATGCATGCTATATTGATGATAATAAAAGTACTAAGTATATTTATTATAGTTCTAGCGATAATAACTGCATAATATGCGTAATAATGCATGTTATATTGATAATAATATAAGTAATAAGTATAATTATTACAGTTCTAGCGATAATAATAGTAAAATATGGCTAATAGTGCATGCTATATTGATAATAATAAAAGCAATAAGTATATTTATTACAGTTCTATCGATAATAACTGCATAATATGGGTAATAATGCATGTTATATTGATGATAATAAAAGTAATACGTATATTTATTATAGTTCTAGCGATAAGAACTGCATAATATGGGTAATAATGCATGTTATATTGATGATAATAAAAGTACTAAGTATATTTATTATAGTTCTAGCGATTATAACTGCATAATATGCGTAATAATGCATGTTATATTGATAATAATATAAGTAATAAGTATAATTATTACAGTTCTAGCGATAATAACTGCATTATAGGGGTAATAATGCATGTTATATTGATAATATTGGGAGTAATAAGTATAATTATTATAGTTCTAGCGATAATAATAGTACAATATGGCTAATAGTGCAAGTTATATTGATAATAATAAAAGTAATAAGTATATTTATTACAGTTCTATCGATAATAACTGCATAATATGGGTAATAATGCATGTTATATTGATGATAATAAAAGTACTAAGTATATTTATTATAGTTCTAGCGATTATAACTGCATAATATGCGTAATAATGCATGTTATATTGATAATAATATAAGTAATAAGTATAATTATTACAGTTCTAGCGATAATAACTGCATTATATGGGTAATAATGCATGTTATATTGATAATATTGGTAGTAATAAGTATAATTATTATAGTTCTAGCGATAATGATAGTAAAATATGGCTAACAGTGCATGTTATATTGACAATAATAAAAGTAATAAGTATATTTATTACAGTTCTATCGATAATAACTGCATAATATGGGTAATAATGCATGTTATATTGATAATATTGGGAGTAATAAGTATAATTATTATAGTTCTAGCGATAATGATAGTAAAATATGGCTAATAGTGCATGTTATATTGATAATAATAAAAGTAATAAGTATATTTATTACAGTTCTATCGATAATAACTGCATAATATGGGTAATAATGCATGTTATATTAATGACAATAAAAGTAATACGTATATTTATTATAGTTCTAGAGATAATAACTGCATAATATGGGTAATAATGCATGTTATATTGATGATAATAAAAGTAGTAAGTATATTTGTTATAGTTCTAGCGATTATAACTGCATAATATGGGTAATAATGCATGTCATATTGAGAATACTATAAGTAATAAGTATAATTATTACAGTTCTAGCGATAATAACTGCATTATATGGGTAATAATGCATGTTATATTGATAACATTGGGAGTAATAAGTATAATTATTATAGTTCTAGCGATAATAACTGCATAATATGGGTAATAATGTACGTTATATTGCTAATAACATAAGTAATAAGTATAATTATTACAGTTCTAGCGATAATAACTGCATTATATGGGTAATAATGCATGTTATATCGATAATATCGGGAGCAATATGTATAATTATTATAGTTCTAGCGATAATAATAGTACAATATGGCTAATAGTGCATGTTATATTGATAATAATAAAAGTAATAATTATATTTATTATAGTTCTATCGATAAGAACTGCATAATATGGGTAATAATGCATGTTATATTGATGATAATAAAGGTAGTAAGTATACTTATTATAGTTCTAGCGATAATAACTGCATAATATGGGTAATAATGCATGTTATATTGATAATAATATAAGTAATAAGTATAATTATTACAGTTCTAGCGATAATAACTGCATAATATGGGTAATAATGCACGTTAAATTGCTAATAATGTAAGTAATAAGTATAATTATTACAGTTCTAGCGATAATAACTGCATTATAGGGGTAATAATGCATGTTATATTGATAATATTGGGAGTAATAAGACTAATTATTATAGTTCTAGCGATAATAATAGTACAATATGGCTAATAGTGCATGTTATATTGATAATAATAAAAGTGATAATTATATTCATTATAGTTCTATTGATAAGAACTGCATAATGTGGGTAATAATGCATGTTATATTGATAATAATATAAGTAATAAGTATAATTATTACAGTTCTAGCGATAATAACTGCATTATAGGGGTAATAATGCATGTTACATTGATAATATTGGGAGTAATAAGACTAATTATTATAGTTCTAGCGATAAGAATAGTAAAATATGGCTAATAGTGCATGTTATATTGATAATAATAAAAGTAGTAAGTATATTTATTACAGTTCTATCGATAATAACTGCATAATATGGGTAATAATGCATGTTATATTGATGATAATAAAAGTAATACGTATATTTATTATAGTTCTAGCGATAATAACTGTATAATATGGGTAATAATGCACGTTATATTGCTAATAATGTAAGTAATAAGTATAATTATTACAGTTCTAGCGATAATAACTGCATTATATGGGTAATAATGCACGTTATATTGCTAATAATGTAAGTAATAAGTATAATTATTACAGTTCTAGCGATAATAACCATTATATGGGTAATAATGCATGTCATATTGATAATATCGGGAGTAATAAGTATAATTATTATAGTTCTAGCGAAAATAATAGTAAAATATGGCTAATAGTGCATGTTATATTGATAATAATAAAAGTAATAAGTATATTTATTATAGTTCTATCGATAATAACTGCATAATATGGGTAATAATGCATGTTATATTGATGATAATAAAAGTAGTAAGTATATTTGTTATAGTTCTAGCGATTATAACTGCATAATATGGGTAATAATGCATGTTATATTGAGAATAATATAAGTAATAAGTATAATTATTACAGTTCTAGCGATAATAACTCCATTATATGGGTAATAATGCATGTTATATTGATAATAATGTAAGTAATAAGTATAATTATTACAGTTCTAGCGATAATAACTGCATAATATGGGTAATAATGCACGTTATGTTGCTAACAATATAAGTAATAAGTATAATTAGTACAGTTCTAGCGATAATAACTGCATTATATGGGTAATAATGCATGTTATATTGATAATATCAGGTGCAATAAGTATAATTATTATAGTTCTAGCGATAATAATAGTACAATATGGCAAATAGTGCATGTTATATTGATAATAATAAAAGTAATAAGTATATTTATTATAGTTCTATCGATAATAACTGCATAATATGGGTAATAATGCATGTTATATTGATAATATTGGGAGTAATAATGATAATTAATATAGTTCTAGCGATAATGATAGTAAAATATGGCTTATAGTGCATGTTATATTGATAATAATAAAAGTAATAAGTATATTTATTACAGTTCTAGCGATAATAACTGCATAATATGGGTAATAATGCATGTTATATTGATAATAATATAAGTAATAAGTATAATTATTACAGTTCTAGCGATAATAACTCTATTATATGGGTAATAATGCACGTTATATTGCTAATAATGTAAGTAATAAGTATAATTATTACAGTTCTAGCGATAATAACTGCATAATATGGGTAATAATGCACGTTATATTGCTAATAATGTAAGTAATAAGTATAATTATTACAGTTCTAGCGATAATAACTGCGTTATATGTGTAATAATGCATGTTATATTGATAATATCGGGTGCAATAAGTACAATTATTATAGTTCCAGCGATAATAATAGTACAATATGGCTAATAGTGCATGTTATATTGATAATAATAAAAGTAATAAATATATTTATTATAGTTCTGTCTATAATAACTGCATAATATGGGTAATAATGCATGCTATATTGATGATAATAAAAGTACTAAGTATATTTATTATAGTTCTAGCGATAATAACTGCATAATATGCGTAATAATGCATGTTATATTGATAATAATATAAGTAATAAGTATAATTATTACAGTTCTAGCGATAATAACTGCATTATAGGGGTAATAATGCATGTTATATTGATAATATTGGGAGTAATAAGTATAATTATTACAGTTCTAGCGATAATAACTGCATTATAGGGGTAATAATGCATGTTACATTGATAATATTGGGAGTAATAAGACTAATTATTATAGTTCTAGCGATAAGAATAGTAAAATATGGCTAATAGTGCATGTTATATTGATAATAATAAAAGTAATAAGTATATTCATTACAGTTCTATCGATAATAACTGCATAATATGGGTAATAATGCATGTTATATTGATGATAATAAAAGTAATACGTATATTTATTATAGTTCTAGCGATAATAACTGTATAATATGGGTAATAATGCACGTTATATTGCTAATAATGTAAGTAATAAGTATAATTATTACAGTTCTAGCGATAATAACTGCATTATATGGGTAATAATGCACGTTATATTGCTAATAATGTAAGTAATAAGTATAATTATTACAGTTCTAGCGATAATAACCATTATATGGGTAATAATGCATGTCATATCGATAATATCGGGAGCAATATGTATAATTATTATAGTTCTAGCGATAATAATAGTACAATATGGCTAATAGTGCATGTTATATTGATAATAATAAAAGTAATAAGTATATTTATTATAGTTCTATCGATAATAACTGCATAATATGGGTAATAATGCATGTTATATTGATGATAATAAAAGTAGTAAGTATACTTATTATAGTTCTAGCGATAATAACTGCATAATATGGGTAATAATGCATGTTATATTGATAATAATATAAGTAATAAGTATAATTATTACAGTTCTAGCGATAATAACTGCATTATATGGGTAATAATGCACGTTATATTGCTAATAATGTAAGTAATAAGTATACTTATTACAGTTCTAGCGATAATAACTGCATTATAGGGGTAATAATGCATGCTATATTGATAATATTGGGAGTAATAAGTATAGTTATTATAGTTCTAGCGATAATAATAGTAAAATATGGCTAATAGTGCATGCTATATTGATAATAATAAAAGCAATAAGTATATTTATTACAGTTCTATCGATAATAACTGCATAATATGGGTAATAATGCATGTTATATTGATGATAATAAAAGTAATACGTATATTTATTATAGTTCTAGCGATAATAACTGCAAAATATGGGTAATAATGCATGTTATATTGATGATAATAAAAGTACTAAGTATATTTATTATAGTTCTATCGATAATAACTGCATAATATGGGTAATAATGCATGTTATATTAATGACAATAAAAGTAATACGTATATTTATTATAGTTCTAGAGATAATAACTGCATAATATGGGTAATAATGCATGTTATATTGATGATAATAAAAGTAGTAAGTATATTTGTTATAGTTCTAGCGATTATAACTGCATAATATGGGTAATAATGCATGTCATATTGAGAATAATATAAGTAATAAGTATAATTATTACAGTTCTAGCGATAATAACTGCATTATATGGGTAATAATGCATGTTATATTGATAACATTGGGAGTAATAAGTATAATTATTATAGTTCTAGCGATAATAACTGCATAATATGGGTAATAATGTACGTTATATTGCTAATAATATAAGTAATAAGTATAATTATTACAGTTCTAGCGATAATAACTGCATTATATGGGTAATAATGCATGTTATATCGATAATATCGGGAGCAATATGCATAATTATTATAGTTCTAGCGATAATAATAGTACAATATGGCTAATAGTGCATGTTATATTGATAATAATAAAAGTAATAATTATATTTATTATAGTTCTATCGATAAGAACTGCATAATATGGGTAATAATGCATGTTATATTGATGATAATAAAAGTAGTAAGTATACTTATTATAGTTCTAGCGATAATAACTGCATAATATGGGTAATAATGCATGTTATATTGATAATAATATAAGTAATAAGTATAATTATTACAGTTCTAGCGATAATAACTGCATAATATGGGTAATAATGCACGTTATATTGCTAATAATGTAAGTAATAAGTATAATTATTACAGTTCTAGCGATAATAACCATTATATGAGTAATAATGCACGTTATGTTGCTAACAATATAAGTAATAAGTATAATTAGTACAGTTCTAGCGATAATAACTGCATTATATGGGTTATAATGCATGTTATATTGATAATATCGGGTGCAATAAGTATAATTATTATAGTTCTAGCGATAATAATAGTACAATATGGCAAATAGTGCATGTTATATTGATAATAATAAAAGTAATAAGTATATTTATTATAGTTCTATCGATAATAACTGCATAATATGGGTAATAATGCATGTTATATTGATAATATTGGGAGTAATAATGATAATTAATATAGTTCTAGCGATAATGATAGTAAAATATGGCTAATAGTGCATGTTATATTGATAATAATAAAAGTAATAAGTATATTTATTACAGTTCTAGCGATAATAACTGCATAATATGGGTAATAATGCATGTTATATTGATAATAATATAAGTAATAAGTATAATTATTACAGTTCTAGCGATAATAACTGCATAATATGGGTAATAATGCACGTTATATTGCTAATAATGTAAGTAATAAGTATAATTATTACAGTTCTAGCGATAATAACCATTATATGGGTAATAATGCACGTTATGTTGCTAACAATATAAGTAATAAGTATAATTAGTACAGTTCTAGCGATAATAACTGCATTATATGGGTTATAATGCATGTTATATTGATAATATCGGGTGCAATAAGTATAATTATTATAGTTCTAGCGATAATAATAGTACAATATGGCAAATAGTGCATGTTATATTGATAATAATAAAAGTAATAAGTATATTTATTATAGTTCTATCGATAATAACTGCATAATATGGGTAATAATGCATGTTATATTGATAATATTGGGAGTAATAATGATAATTAATATAGTTCTAGCGATAATGATAGTAAAATATGGCTAATAGTGCATGTTATATTGATAATAATAAAAGTAATAAGTATATTTATTACAGTTCTAGCGATAATAACTGCATAATATGGGTAATAATGCATGTTATATTGATAATAATATAAGTAATAAGTATAATTATTACAGTTCTAGCGATAATAACTGCATAATATGGGTAATAATGCATGTTATATTGATAATATCGGGAGAAATAAGTATAATTATTATAGTTCTAGCGATAATAACTGCATTATATGTGTAATAATGCATGTTATATTGATAATATCGGGTGCAATAAGTGCAATTATTATAGTTCCAGCGATAATAATAGTACAATATGGCTAATAGTGCATGTTATATTGATAATAATAAAAGTAATAAATATATTTATTATAGTTCTGTCGATAATAACTGCATAATATGGGTAATAATGCATGTTATATTGATGATAATAAAAGTACTAAGTATATTTATTATAGTTCTAGCGATAATAACTGCATAATATGCGTAATAATGCATGTTATATTGATAATAATATAAGTAATAAGTATAATTATTACAGTTCTAGCGATAATAACTGCATTATAGGGGTAATAATGCATGTTATATTGATAATATTGGGAGTAATAAGTATAATTATTATAGTTCTAGCGATAATAATAGTAAAATATGGCTAATAGTGCATGCTATATTGATAATAATAAAAGCAATAAGTATATTTATTACAGATCTATCGATAATAACTGCATAATATGGGTAATAATGCATGTTATATTGATGATAATAAAAGTAATAAGTATATTTATTATAGTTCTATCGATAATAACTGCATAATATGGGTAATAATGCATGTTATATTGATGATAATAAAAGTACTAAGTATATTTATTATAGTTCTATCGATAATAACTGCATAATATGGGTAATAATGCATGTTATATTGATGATAATAAAAGTACTAAGTATATTTATTATAGTTCTAGCGATTATAACTGCATAATATGCGTAATAATGCATGTTATATTGATAATAATATAAGTAAGAAGTATAATTATTACAGTTCTAGCGATAATAACTGCATTATAGGGGTAATAATGCATGTTATATTGATAATATTGGGAGTAATAAGTATAATTATTATAGTTCTAGCGATAATAATAGTACAATATGGCTAATAGTGCATGTTATATTGATAATAATAAAAGTAATAAGTATATTTATTACTGTTCTATCGATAATAACTGCATAATATGGGTAATAATGCATGTTATATTAATGACAATAAAAGTAATACGTATATTTATTATAGTTCTAGAGATAATAACTGCATAATATGGGTAATAATGCATGTTATATATATAATAATATAAGTAATAAGTATAATTATTACAGTTCTAGCGATAAGAACTGCATTATATGGGTAATAATGCACGTCATATTGCTGATAATATAAGTAATAAGTATAATTATTACAGTTCTAGCGATAATAACTGCATTATATGGGTAATAATGCATGTTATATTGATAATATTGGGAGTAATAAGTATAATTATTATAGTTCTAGCGATAATGATAGTAAAATATGGCTAATAGTGCATGTTATATTGAAAATAATAAAAGTAATAAGTATAATTATTACAGTTCTAGCGATAATAACTGCATTATATGGGTAATAATGCATGTTATATTGAGAATAATGTAAGTAATAAGTATAATTATTACAGTTCTAGCGATAATAACTGCATTATATGGGTAATAATGCATGTTATATTGATAACATTGGGAGTAATAAGTATAATTATTATAGTTCTAGCGATAATAATAGTAAAATATGGCTAATAGTGCATGTTTTATTGATAATAATAAAAGTAATAAGTATATTTATTATAGTTCTATCGATAATAACTGCATAATATGGGTAATAATGCATGTTATATTGATGATAATAAAAGTAGTAAGTATATTTGTTATAGTTCTAGCGATTATAACTGCATAATATGGATAATAATGCATGTTATATTGAGAATAATATAAGTAATAAGTATAATTATTACAGTTCTAGCGATAATAACTGCATTATATGGGTAATAATGCATGTTATATTGATAACATTCGGAGTAATAAGTATAATTATTATAGTTCTAGCGATAATAACTGCATAATATGGGTAATAATGCACGTTATATTGCTAATAATATAAGTAATAAGTATAATTATTACAGTTCTAGCGATAATAGCTGCATTATATGGGTAATAATGCATGTTATATTGATAATAATAAAAGTAATAAGTATATTTATTATAGTTCTATCGATAATAACTGCATAATATGGGTAATAATGCATGTTATATTGATGATAATAAAAGTACTAAGTATATTTATTATAGTTCTAGCGATTATAACTGCATAATATGCGTAATAATGCATGTTATATTGATAATAATATAAGTAATAAGTATAATTATTACAGTTCTAGCGATAATAACTGCATTATAGGGGTAATAATGCATGTTATATTGATAATATTGGGAGTAATAAGTATAATTATTATAGTTCTAGCGATAATAATAGTACAATATGGCTAATAGTGCATGTTATATTGATAATAATAAAAGTAATAAGTATATTTATTACAGTTCTATCGATAATAACTGCATAATATGGGTAATAATGCATGTTATATTAATGACAATAAAAGTAATACGTATATTTATTATAGTTCTAGAGATAATAACTGCATAATATGGGTAATAATGCATGTTATATTGATAATAATATAAGTAATAAGTATAATTATTACAGTTCTAGCGATAATAACTGCATAATATGGGTAATAATGCATATTATATTGATAATATTGGGAGTAATAAGTATAATTATTATAGTTCTAGCGATAATAATAGTAAAATATGGCTAATAGTGCATGTTTTACTGGTTATAATAAAAGTAATAAGTACATTTATTACAGTTCTATCGATAATAACTGCATAATACGGGTAATAATGCATGTTATATTGATGATAATAAAAGTAGTAAGTATATTTATTATAGTTCTAACGATTATAACTGCATAATATGGGTAATAATGCATGTTATATTGAGAATAATATAAGTAATACGTATAATTATTACAGTTCTAGCGATAATAACTGCATTATATGCGTAATAATGCATGTTATATTGATAATATCGGGAGTAATAAGTATAATTATTACAGTTTTAGAGATAATAACTGCATTATATGGGTAATAATGGATGTTATATTGATAATATCGGGAGTAATAAGTATAATTATTACAGTTCTAGCGATAATACTAGTAAAATATGGCTAAGAGTGCCTGTTATATTGATAATAATAAAAGTAATAAGTATATTTATTATACTTCTGTCGATAATAACTGCATTATATGGGTAATAATGCATGTTATATTGATAATAATGTAAGTAATAAATATAATTATTACAGTTCTAACGATAATAACTGCATAATATGGGTAACAATGCATGTTATATTGATAATAATATAAGTAATAAGTATAATTATTCCAGTTCTAGCGATAATAACTGGATTATATGGGTCATAATGCACGTTATATTGCTAATAATATAAGTAATAAGTATAATCATTACAGTTTTAGCGATAATAACTGCATTATATGGGTAATAATGCATGTTATATTGACAATATCGGGAGTAATAAGTATAATTATTATAGTTCTAGCGATAATAGTAGTAAAATATGGCTAATAGTGCATGTTATATTGATAATAGTAAAAGTAATAAGTATATTTATTATAGTTCTATCAATAATAACTGCATTATATGGGTAATAATGCATGTTATATTGATAATAATATAAGTAATAAATATAATTATTACAGTTCTAACGATAATAACTGCATAATATGGGTAACAATGCATGTTATATTGATAATAATATAAGTAATAAGTATAATTATTCCAGTTCTAGCGATAATAACTGGATTATATGGGTCATAATGCACGTTATATTGCTAATAATATAAGTAATAAGTATAATTATTACAGTTTTAGCGATAATAACTGCATTATATGGGTAATAATGCATGTTATATTGACAATATCGGGAGTAATAAGTATAATTATTATAGTTCTAGCGATAATAGTAGTAAAATATGGCTAATAGTGCATGTTATATTGATAATAGTAAAAGTAATAAGTATATTTATTATAGTTCTATCAATAATAACTGCATAATATGGGTAATAATGCACGTTATATTGCTAATAATATACGTAATAAGTATAATTATTACAGTTCTAGCGATAATAACTGCATTATATGCGTAATAATGCACGTTATATTGCTAATAATATAAGTAATAAGTATAATTATTACAGTTTTAGCGATAATAACTGCATTATATGCGTAATAATGCATGTTATATTGATAATATCGGGAGTAATAAGTATAATTATTACAGTTCTAGCGATAATACTAGTAAAATATGGCTAAGAGTGCCTGTTATATTGATAATAATAAAAGTAATAAATATATTTATTATACTTCTGTCGATAATAACTGCATTATATGGGTAATAATGCATGTTATATTGATAATAATATAAGTAATAAGTATAATTATTACAGTTCTAGCGATAATAACTGCATAATATGGGCAATAATGCATAGTTATATAGCTAATAATATAAGTAATAAGTATAATTATTACAGTTCTAGCGATAATAACTGCATTATATGGGTAATAATGGATGTTATATTGATAATATCGGGAGTAATAAGTATATTTATTATAGTTCTAGCGATAATAACTGCATTATATGCTTAATAATGCATGTTATATTGATAATATCGGGAGTAATAAGTATAATTATTACAGTTCTAGCGATAATAACTGCATTATATGGGTAATAATGCATGTTATATTGATAATATCGGGAGTAATAAGTATATTTATTATAGTTCTATCGATAATAACTGCATAATATGGGTAATAATGCATGTTATATTGATGATAATAAAAGTAGTAAGTATATTTATTATAGTTCTAACGATTATAACTGCATAATATGGGTAATAATGCATGTTATATTGAGAATAATATAAGTAATACGTATAATTATTACAGTTCTAGCGATAATAACTGCATTATATGCGTAATAATGCATGTTATATTGATAATATCGGGAGTAATAAGTATAATTATTACAGTTCTAGAGATAATAACTGCATTATATGGGTAATAATGGATGTTATATTGATAATATCGAGAGTAATAAGTATAATTATTACAGTTCTAGCGATAATACTAGTAAAATATGGCTAAGAGTGCCTGTTATATTGATAATAATAAAAGTAATAAGTATATTTATTATACTTCTGTCGATAATAACTGCATTATATGGGTAATAATGCATGTTATATTGATAATAATATAAGTAATAAGTATAATTATTACAGTTCTAACGATAATAACTGCATAATATGGGTAACAATGCATGCTATATTGATAATAATATAAGTAATAAATATAATTATTCCAGTTCTAGCGATAATAACTGGATCATATGGGTCATAATGCACGTTATATTGCTAATAATATAAGTAATAAGTATAATTATTACAGTTTTAGCGATAATAACTGCATTATATGGGTAATAATGCATGTTATATTGACAATATCGGGAGTAATAAGTATAATTATTATAGTTCTAGCGATAATAGTAGTAAAATATGGCTAATAGTGCATGTTATATTGATAATAATAAAAGTAATAATTATATTTATTATAGTTCTATCGATAATAACTGCATAATATGGGTAATAATGCATGTTATATTGATAATAATATAATTAATAAGTATAATTATTACAGTTCTAGCGATAATAACTGGATTATATGGGTCATAATGCACGTTATATTGCTAATAATATACGTAATAAGTATAATTATTACAGTTCTAGCGATAATAACTGCATTATATGCGTAATAATGCATGTTATATTGATAATATCGGGAGTAATAGGTATAATTATTATAGTTCTAGCCATAATAATAGTAAAATATGGCTAATAGTGCATGTTATACTGATAATAATAAAAGTAATAATTATATTTATTATAGTTCTATCGATAATAACTGCATAATACGGGTAATAATGCATGTTATATTCATGATAATAAAAGTAGTAAGTATATTTATTACAGTTCTAGCGATAATAACTGCATTATATGCGTAATAATGCATGTTATATTGATAATATCGGGAGTAATAAGTATAATTATTACAGTTCTAGAGATAATAACTGCATTATATGGGTAATAATGCATGTTATATTGACAATATCGGGAGTAATAAGTATAATTATTATAGTTCCAGCGATAGTAACTGCATTATATGGGTAATAATGGATGTTATTTTGATAATATCGGGAGTAATAAGTATAATTATTACAGTTCTAGCGATAATACTAGTAAAATATGGCTAAGAGTGCCTGTTATATTGATAATAATAAAAGTAATAAGTATATTTACTATAGTTCTAGCGATTATAACTGCATAATATGGGTAATAATGCATGTTATATTGATAATTATATAAGTAATAAGTATAATTATTACAGTTCTAGCGATAATAACTGCATTATATGGGTAATAATGGATGTTATATTGATAATATCGGGAGTAATAAGAATATTTATTATAGTTCTGGCGATAATAACTGCATAATGTAGGTAATAATGCATGTTATATTGATAATAATATAAGAAATAAGTATAATTATTACATTTCTATCGATAATAACTGCATAATATGGGTAATAATGCATGTTATATTGAGAATAATATAAGTAATACGTATAATTATTACAGTTCTAGCGATAATAACTGCATTATATGCGTAATAATGCATGTTATATTGATAATATCGGGAGTAATAAGTATAATTATTACAGTTCTAGAGATAATAACTGCATTATATGGGTAATAATGGATGTTATATTGATAATATCGAGAGTAATAAGTATAATTATTACAGTTCTAGCGATAATACTAGTAAAATATGGCTAAGAGTGCCTGTTATATTGATAATAATAAATGTAATAAGTATATTTATTATACTTCTGTCGATAATAACTGCATTATATGGGTAATAATGCATGTTATATTGATAATAATATAAGTAATAAGTATAATTATTACAGTTCTAGCGATAATAACTCCATTATATGGGTAATAATGCATGTTATATTGATGATAATAAAAGTAGTAAGTATATTTATTATAGTTCTAGCGATTATAACTGCATAATATGGGTAATAATGCATGTTATATTGATAATATCGGGAGTAATAAGTATATTTATTATAGTTCTAGCGATAATAACTGCATAATATAGGTAATAATGCATGTTATATTGATGATAATAAAAGTAGTAAGTATATTTATTATAGTTCAAACGATTATAACTGCATAATATGGGTAATAATGCATGTTATATTGAGAATAATATAAGTAATAAGTATTATTATTACAGTTCTAGCGATAATAACTGCATTATATGGGTAATAATGGATGTTATGTTGATAATATCGGGAGTAATAAGTATATTTATTATAGTTCTGGCGATAATAACTGCATAATATAGGTAATAATGCATGTTATATTCATAATAATATAAGAAATAAGTATAATTATTACATTTCTAGCGATAATAACTGCATTATATGGGTAATAATGCATGTTATATTGATAATAATATAAGTAATAAGTATAATTATTACAGTTCTAGCGATAATAACTGCATAATATGGGTAATAATGCACGTTATATAGCTAATAATATAAGTAATAAGTATAATTATTACAGTTCTAGCGATAATAATTGCACTATATGGGTAATAATGCATGTTATATTGATAATATCGGGAGTAATAAGTATAATTATTATAGTTCTAGCGATAATAATAGTGAAATATGGCTAGTAGTGCATGTTATATTGATAATAATAAAAGTAATAAGTATATTTATTATAGTTCTAGCGATTATAACTGCATAATATGGGTAATAATGCATGTTATATTGATAATTATATAAGTAATAAGTATAATTATTACAGTTCTAGCGATAATAACTGCATTATATGGGTAATAATGGATGTTATATTGATAATATCGGGAGTAATAAGTATATTTATTATAGTTCTGGCGATAATAAATGCATAATATAGGTAATAATGCATGTTATATTGATAATAATAAAAGTAATAAGTATATTTATTATAGTTCTATCAATAATAACTGCATAATATGGGTAATAAAGCACGTTATATTGCTAATAATATAAGTAATAAGTATAATTATTACAGTTCTATCGATAATAACTGCATAATATCGGTAATAATGCATGTTATATTGATAATAATATAAGTAATAAGTATAATTATTACAGTTCTAGCGATAATAACTGGATTATATGGGTAATAATGCACGTTATATTGCTAATAATATAAGTAATAAGTATAATTATTACAGTTTTAGCGATAATAACTGCATTATATGGGTAATAATGCATGTTATATTGATAATATCGGGAGTAATAAGTATAATTATTATAGTTCTAGCGATAATAACTGCATTATATGGGTAATAATGGATGTTATATTGATAATATCGGGAGTAATAAGTATATTTATTATAGTTCTAGCGATAATAACTGCATCATATAGGTAATAATGCATGTTATAGTGATAATAATAAAAGTAATAAGTATATTTATTATAGTTCTATCGATAATAACTGCATAATATAGGTAATAATGCATGTTATATTGATAATAATAAAAGTAATAAGTATATTTATTATAGTTCTATCAATAATAACTGCATAATATGGGTAATAAAGCACGTTATATTGCTAATAATATAAGTAATAAGTATAATTATTACAGTTCTATCGATAATAACTGCATAATATCGGTAATAATGCATGTTATATTGATAATAATATAAGTAATAAGTATAATTATTACAGTTCTAGCGATAATAACTGGATTATATGGGTAATAATGCACGTTATATTGCTAATAATATAAGTAATAAGTATAATTATTACAGTTTTAGCGATAATAACTGCATTATATGGGTAATAATGCATGTTATATTGATAATATCGGGAGTAATAAGTATAATTATTATAGTTCTAGCGATAATAACTGCATTATATGGGTAATAATGGATGTTATATTGATAATATCGGGAGTAATAAGTATATTTATTATAGTTCTAGCGATAATAACTGCATCATATAGGTAATAATGCATGTTATAGTGATAATAATAAAAGTAATAAGTATATTTATTATAGTTCTATCGATAATAACTGCATAATATGGGTAATAAAGCATGTTATATTGATGATAATAAAAGTAGTAAGTATAATTATTACAGTTCTAGCGATAATAACTGCATTATATGCGTAATAATGCACGTTATATTGATAATATCGGAAGTAATAAGTATAATTATTACAGTTCTAGCGATAATACTAGTAAAATATGGCTAAGAGTGCCTGTTATATTGATAATAATAAATGTAATAAGTATATTTATTATACTTCTGTCGATAATAACTGCATTATATGGGTAATAATGCATGTTATATTGATAATAATATAAGTAATAAGTATAATTATTACAGTTCTAGCGATAATAACTCCATTATATGGGTAATAATGCATGTTATATTGATGATAATAAAAGTAGTAAGTATATTTATTATAGTTCTAGCGATTATAACTGCATAATATGGGTAATAATGCATGTTATATTGATAATATCGGGAGTAATAAGTATATTTATTATAGTTCTAGCGATAATAACTGCATAATATAGGTAATAATGCATGTTATATTGATGATAATAAAAGTAGTAAGTATATTTATTATAGTTCAAACGATTATAACTGCATAATATGGGTAATAATGCATGTTATATTGAGAATAATATAAGTAATAAGTATAATTATTACAGTTCTAGCGATAATAACTGCATTATATGCGTAATAATGCATGTTATATTGATAATATCGGGAGTAATAAGTATAATTATTACAGTTCTAGAGATAATAACTGCATTATATGGGTAATAATGGATGTTATATTGATAATATCGGGAGTAATAAGTATAATTATTACAGTTCTAGCGATAATACTAGTAAAATATGGCTAAGAGTGCCTGTTATATTGATAATAATAAAAGTAATAAGTATATTTACTATAGTTCTAGCGATTATAACTGCATAATATGGGTAATAATGCATGTTATATTGATAATTATATAAGTAATAAGTATAATTATTACAGTTCTAGCGATAATAACTGCATTATATGGGTAATAGTGGATGTTATATTGATAATATCGGGAGTAATAAGTATATTTATTATAGTTCTGGCGATAATAACTGCATAATATAGGTAATAATGCATGTTATATTGATAATAATATAAGAAATAAGTATAATTATTACATTTCTAGCGATAATAACTCCATTTTATGGGTAATAATGCATGTTATATTGATAATAATATAAGTAATAAGTATAATTATTACAGTTCTAGCGATAATAACTGCATAATATGGGTAATAATGCACGTTATATAGCTAATAATATAAGTAATAAGTATAATTATTACAGTTCCAGCGATAATAATTGCACTATATGGGTAATAATGCATGTTATATTGATAATATCGGGAGTAATAAGTATAATTATTATAGTTCTGGCGATAATAACTGCATAATATAGGTAATAATGCATGTTATATTGATAATAATAAAAGTAATAAGTATATTTATTATAGTTCTATCAATAATAACTGCATAATATGGGTAATAAAGCACGTTATATTGCTAATAATATAAGTAATAAGTATATTTATTATAGTTCTGGCGATAATAACTGCATAATATAGGTAATAATGCATGTTATATTGATAATAATAAAAGTAATAAGTATATTTATTATAGTTCTATCAATAATAACTGCATAATATGGGTAGTAAAGCACGTTATATTGCTAATAATATAAGTAATAAGTATAATTATTACAGTTCTAACGATAATAACTGCATAATATGGGTAACAATGCATGTTATATTGATAATAATATAAGTAATAAGTATAATTATTCCAGTTCTAGCGATAATAACTGGATTATATGGGTCATAATGCACGTTATATTGCTAATAATATACGTAATAAGTATAATTATTACAGTTCTAGCGATAATAACTGCATTATATGCGTAATAATGCATGTTATATTGATAATATCGGGAGTAATAAGTATAATTATTATAGTTCTAGCCATAATAATAGTAAAATATGGCTAATAGTGCATGTTATACTGATAATAATAAAAGTAATAATTATATTTATTATAGTTCTATCGATAATAACTGCATAATACGGGTAATAATGCATGTAATATTCATGATAATAAAAGTAGTAAGTATATTTATTACAGTTCTAGCGATAATAACTGCATTATATGCGTAATAATGCATGTTATATTGATAATATCGGGAGTAATAAGTATATTTATTATAGTTCTAGCGATAATAACTGCATAATATAGGTAATAATGCATGTTATATTGATGATAATAAAAGTAGTAAGTATAATTATTACAGTTCTAGCGATAATAACTGCATTATATGGGTAATAATGCACGTTATATTGCTAATAATATAAGTTATAAGTATAATTATTACAGTTCTAGCGATAATAACTGCATTATATGGGTAATAATGCATGTTATATTGATAATATCGGGAGTAATAAGTATATTTATTATAGTTCTATCGATAATAACTGCATAATATGGGTAATAATGCATGTTATATTGATAATAATATAAGTAATAAGTATAATTATTACAGTTCTAGCGATAATAACTGCATTATATGGGTAATGATGCATGTTATATTGATAATATCGGGAGTAATAAGTATATTTATTATAGTTCTATCGATAATAACTGCACAATATGGGTAATAATGCATGTTATATTGATGATAATAAAAGTAGTAACTATATTTATTATAGTTCTAACGATTATAACTGCATAATATGGGTAATAATGCATGTTATATTGATAATATCGGGAGTAATAAGTATAATTATTACAGTTCTAGAGATAATAACTGCATTATATGGGTAATAATGCATGTTATATTGACAATATCGGGAGTAATAAGTATAATTATTATAGTTCTAGCGATAATAACTGCATAATATGGGTAAGAATGCATGTTATATTGATGATAATAAAAGTAATACGTATATTTATTATACTCCTAGCGATAATAACTGCATAATATTGGTAATAATGCATGTTATATTGATAATAATATAAGTTATAAGTATAATTATTACAGTTCCAGCGATAGTAACTGCATTATATGGGTAATAATGGATGTTATTTTGATAATATCGGGAGTAATAAGTATAATTATTACAGTTCTAGCGATAATACTAGTAAAATATGGCTAAGAGTGCCTGTTATATTGATAATAATAAAAGTAATAAGTATATTCACTATAGTTCTAGCGATTATAACTGCATAATATGGGTAATAATGCATGTTATATTGATAATTATATAAGTAATAAGTATAATTATTACAGTTCTAGCGATAATAACTGCATTATATGGGTAATAATGGATGTTATATTGATAATATCGGGAGTAATAAGAATATTTATTATAGTTCTGGCGATAATAACTGCATAATATAGGTAATAATGCATGTTATATTGATAATAATATAAGAAATAAGTATAATTATTACATTTCTATCGATAATAACTGCATAATATGGGTAATAATGCATGTTATATTGATAATAATATAAGTAATAAGTATAATTATTACAGTTCTAGCGATAATAACTGCATAATATGGGTAAGAATGCATGTTATATTGATGATAATAAAAGTAATACGTATATTTATTATACTCCTAGCGATAATAACTGCATAATATTGGTAATAATGCATGTTATATTGATAATAATATAAGTTATAAGTATAATTATTACAGTTCTAGCGATAATAACTGCATTATATGGGTAATGATGCATGTTATATTGATAATATCGGGAGTAATAAGTACATTTATTACAGTTCTATCGATAATAACTGCATAATACGGGTAATAATGCATGTTATATTGATGATAATAAAAGTAGTAAGTATATTTATTATAGTTCTAACGATTATAACTGCATAATATGGGTAATAATGCATGTTATATTGAGAATAGTATAAGTAATACGTATAATTATTACAGTTCTAGCGATAATAACTGCATTATATGCGTAATAATGCATGTTATATTGATAATATCGGGAGTAATAAGTATAATTATTACAGTTTTAGAGATAATAACTGCATTATATGGGTAATAATGCATGTTATATTGATAATAATGTAAGTAATAAATATAATTATTACAGTTCTAACGATAATAACTGCATAATATGGGTAACAATGCATGTTATATTGATAATAATATAAGTAATAAGTATAATTATTCCAGTTCTAGCGATAATAACTGGATTATATGGGCCATAATGCACGTTATATTGCTAATAATATAAGTAATAAGTATAATCATTACAGTTTTAGCGATAATAACTGCATTATATGGGTAATAATGCATGTTATATTGACAATATCGGGAGTAATAAGTATAATTATTATAGTTCTAGCGATAATAGTAGTAAAATATGGCTAATAGTGCATGTTATATTGATAATAGTAAAAGTAATAAGTATATTTATTATAGTTCTATCAATAATAACTGCATTATATGGGTAATAATGCATGTTATATTGATAATAATATAAGTAATAAATATAATTATTACAGTTCTAACGATAATAACTGCATAATATGGGTAACAATGCATGTTATATTGATAATAATATAAGTAATAAGTATAATTATTCCAGTTCTAGCGATAATAACTGGATTATATGGGTCATAATGCACGTTATATTGCTAATAATATAAGTAATAAGTATAATTATTACAGTTTTAGCGATAATAACTGCATTATATGGGTAATAATGCATGTTATATTGACAATATCGGGAGTAATAAGTATAATTATTATAGTTCTAGCGATAATAGTAGTAAAATATGGCTAATAGTGCATGTTATATTGATAATAGTAAAAGTAATAAGTATATTTATTATAGTTCTATCAATAATAACTGCATAATATGGGTAATAATGCACGTTATATTGCTAATAATATACGTAATAAGTATAATTATTACAGTTCTAGCGATAATAACTGCATTATATGCGTAATAATGCACGTTATATTGCTAATAATATAAGTAATAAGTATAATTATTACAATTTTAGCGATAATAACTGCATTATATGCGTAATAATGCATGTTATATTGATAATATCGGGAGTAATAAGTATAATTATTACAGTTCTAGCGATAATACTAGTAAAATATGGCTAAGAGTGCCTGTTATATTGATAATAATAAAAGTAATAAATATATTTATTATACTTCTGTCGATAATAACTGCATTATATGGGTAATAATGCATGTTATATTGATAATAATATAAGTAATAAGTATAATTATTACAGTTCTAACGATAATAACTGCATAATATGGGTAATAATGCATAGTTATATAGCTAATAATATAAGTAATAAGTATAATTATTACAGTTCTAGCGATAATAACTGCATTATATGGGTAATAATGGATGTTATATTGATAATATCGGGAGTAATAAGTATATTTATTATAGTTCTAGCGATAATAACTGCATTCTATGCTTAATAATGCATGTTATATTGATAATATCGGGAGTAATAAGTATAATTATTACAGTTCTAGCGATAATAACTGCATTATATGGGTAATAATGCATGTTATATTGATAATATCGGGAGTAATAAGTATATTTATTATAGTTCTATCGATAATAACTGCATAATATGGGTAATAATGCATGTTATATTGATGACAATAAAAGTAGTAAGTATATTTATTATAGTTCTAACGATTATAACTGCATAATATGGGTAATAATGCATGTTATATTGAGAATAATATAAGTAATACGTATAATTATTACAGTTCTAGCGATAATAACTGCATTATATGCGTAATAATGCATGTTATATTGATAATATCGGGAGTAATAAGTATAATTATTACAGTTCTAGAGATAATAACTGCATTATATGGGTAATAATGGATGTTATATTGATAATATCGAGAGTAATAAGTATAATTATTACAGTTCTAGCGATAATACTAGTAAAATATGGCTAAGAGTGCCTGTTATATTGATAATAATAAAAGTAATAAGTATATTTATTATACTTCTGTCGATAATAACTGCATTATATGGGTAATAATGCATGTTATATTGATAATAATATAAGTAATAAGTATAATTATTACAGTTCTAACGATAATAACTGCATAATATGGGTAACAATGCATGCTATATTGATAATAATATAAGTAATAAATATAATTATTCCAGTTCTAGCGATAATAACTGGATCATATGGGTCATAATGCACGTTATATTGCTAATAATATAAGTTATAAGTATAATTATTACAGTTCTAGCGATAATAACTGCATTATATGGGTAATAATGCATGTTATATTGATAATATCGGGAGTAATAAGTATATTTATTATAGTTCTATCGATAATAACTGCATAATATGGGTAATAATGCATGTTATATTGATGATAATGAAAGTAGTAAGTATATTTATTATAGCTCTAACGATTATAACTGCATAATATGGGTAATAATGCATGTTATATTGAGAATAATATAAGTAATAAGTATAATTATTACAGTTCTAGCGATGATAACTGCATTATATGCGAAATAATGCATGTTATATTGATAATATCGGGAGTAATAAGTATAATTATTACAGTTCTAGAGGTAATAACTGCATTATATGGGTAATAATGGATGTTATATTGATAATATCGGGAGTAATAAGTATAATTATTACAGTTCTAGCGATAATACTAGTAAAATATGGCTAAGAGTGCCTGTTATATTGATAATAATAAAAGTAATAAGTATATTTATTATAGTTCTAGCGATTATAACTGCATAATATGGGTAATAATGCATGTTATATTGATAATTATATAAGTAATAAGTATAATTATTACAGTTCTAGCGATAATAACTGCATTATATGGGTAATAATGGATGTTATATTGATAATATCGGGAGTAATAAGTATATTTATTATAGTTCTGGCGATAATAAATGCATAATATAGGTAATAATGCATGTTATATTGATAATAATGAAAGTAATAAGTATATTTATTATAGTTCTATCAATAATAACTGCATAATATGGGTAATAAAGCACGTTATATTGCTAATAATATAAGTAATAAGTATAATTATTAAAGTTCTATCGATAATAACTGCATAATATGGGTAATAATGCATGTTATATTGATAATAATATAAGTAATAAGTATAATTATTACAGTTCTAGCGATAATAACTGCATAATATGGGTAATAATGCACGTTATATAGCTAATATCGGGAGTAATAAGTATAATTATTATAGTTCTAGCGATAATAATAGTGAAATATGGCTAGTAGTGCATGTTATATTGATAATAATAAAAGTAATAAGTATATTTATTATAGTTCTAGCGATTATAACTGCATAATATGGGTAATAATGCATGTTATATTGATAATTATATAAGTAATAAGTATAATTATTACAGTTCTAGCGATAATAACTGCATTATATGGGTAATAATGGATGTTATATTGATAATATCGGGAGTAATAAGTATATTTATTATAGTTCTGGCGATAATAAATGCATAATATAGGTAATAATGCATGTTATATTGATAATAATGAAAGTAATAAGTATATTTATTATAGTTCTATCAATAATAACTGCATAATATGGGTAATAAAGCACGTTATATTGCTAATAATATAAGTAATAAGTATAATTATTAAAGTTCTATCGATAATAACTGCATAATATGGGTAATAATGCATGTTATATTGATAATAATATAAGTAATAAGTATAATTATTACAGTTCTAGCGATAATAACTGGATTATATGGGTAATAATGCACGTTACATTGCTAATAACATAAGTAATAAGTATAATTATTACAGTTTTAGCGATAATAACTGCATTATATGGGTAATAATGCATGTTATATTGATAATATCGGGAGTAATAAGTATAATTATTATAGTTCTAGCGATAATAACTGCATTATATGGGTAATAATGGATGTTATATTGATAATATCGGGAGTAATAAGTATATTTATTATAGTTCTAGCGATAATAACTGCATCATATAGGTAATAATGCATGTTATAGTGATAATAATAAAAGTAATAAGTATATTTATTATAGTTCTATCGATAATAACTGCATAATATGGGTAATAAAGCATGTTATATTGATGATAATAAAAGTAGTAAGTATAATTATTACAGTTCTAGCGATAATAACTGCATTATATGCGTAATAATGCACGTTATATTGATAATATCGGAAGTAATAAGTATAATTATTACAGTTCTAGCGATAATACTAGTAAAATATGGCTAAGAGTGCCTGTTATATTGATAATAATAAATGTAATAAGTATATTTATTATACTTCTGTCGATAATAACTGCATTATATGGGTAATAATGCATGTTATATTGATAATAATATAAGTAATAAGTATAATTATTACAGTTCTAGCGATAATAACTCCATTATATGGGTAATAATGCATGTTATATTGATGATAATAAAAGTAGTAAGTATATTTATTATAGTTCTAGCGATTATAACTGCATAATATGGGTAATAATGCATGTTATATTGATAATATCGGGAGTAATAAGTATATTTATTATAGTTCTAGCGATAATAACTGCATAATATAGGTAATAATGCATGTTATATTGATGATAATAAAAGTAGTAAGTATATTTATTATAGTTCAAACGATTATAACTGCATAATATGGGTAATAATGCATGTTATATTGAGAATAATATAAGTAATAAGTATAATTATTACAGTTCTAGCGATAATAACTGCATTATATGGGTAATAATGGATGTTATGTTGATAATATCAGGAGTAATAAGTATATTTATTATAGTTCTGGCGATAATAACTGCATAATATAGGTAATAATGCATGTTATATTGATAATAATATAAGAAATAAGTATAATTATTACATTTCTAGCGATAATAACTGCATTATATGGGTAATAATGCATGTTATATTGATAATAATATAAGTAATAAGTATAATTATTACAGTTCTAGCGATAATAACTGCATAATATGGGTAATAATGCACGTTATATAGCTAATAATATAAGTAATAAGTATAATTATTACAGTTCTAGCGATAATAATTGCACTATATGGGTAATAATGCATGTCATATTGATAATATCGGGAGTAATAAGTATAATTATTATAGTTCTAGCGATAATAATAGTGAAATATGGCTAGTAGTGCATGTTATATTGATAATAATAAAAGTAATAAGTATATTTATTATAGTTCTAGCGATTATAACTGCATAATATGGGTAATAATGCATGTTATATTGATAATTATATAAGTAATAAGTATAATTATTACAGTTCTAGCGATAATAACTGCATTATATGGGTAATAATGGATGTTATATTGATAATATCGGGAGTAATAAGTATATTTATTATAGTTCTGGCGATAATAAATGCATAATATAGGTAATAATGCATGTTATATTGATAATAATAAAAGTAATAAGTATATTTATTATAGTTCTATCAATAATAACTGCATAATATGGGTAATAAAGCACGTTATATTGCTAATAATATAAGTAATAAGTATAATTATTACAGTTCTATCGATAATAACTGCATAATATGGGTAATAATGCATGTTATATTGATAATAATATAAGTAATAAGTATAATTATTACAGTTCTAGCGATAATAACTGGATTATATGGGTAATAATGCACGTTATATTGCTAATAATATAAGTAATAAGTATAATTATTACAGTTTTAGCGATAATAACTGCATTATATGGGTAATAATGCATGTTATATTGATAATATCGGGAGTAATAAGTATAATTATTATAGTTCTAGCCATAATAATAGTAAAATATGGCTAATAGTGCATGTTATACTGATAATAATAAAAGTAATAATTATATTTATTATAGTTCTATCGATAATAACTGCATAATACGGGTAATAATGCATGTAATATTCATGATAATAAAAGTAGTAAGTATATTTATTACAGTTCTAGCGATAATAACTGCATTATATGCGTAATAATGCATGTTATATTGATAATATCGGGAGTAATAAGTATATTTATTATAGTTCTAGCGATAATAACTGCATAATATAGGTAATAATGCATGTTATATTGATGATAATAAAAGTAGTAAGTATAATTATTACAGTTCTAGCGATAATAACTGCATTATATGGGTAATAATGCACGTTATATTGCTAATAATATAAGTTATAAGTATAATTATTACAGTTCTAGCGATAATAACTGCATTATATGGGTAATAATGCATGTTATATTGATAATATCGGGAGTAATAAGTATATTTATTATAGTTCTATCGATAATAACTGCATAATATGGGTAATAATGCATGTTATATTGATAATAATATAAGTAATAAGTATAATTATTACAGTTCTAGCGATAATAACTGCATTATATGGGTAATGATGCATGTTATATTGATAATATCGGGAGTAATAAGTATATTTATTATAGTTCTATCGATAATAACTGCACAATATGGGTAATAATGCATGTTATATTGATGATAATAAAAGTAGTAACTATATTTATTATAGTTCTAACGATTATAACTGCATAATATGGGTAATAATGCATGTTATATTGATAATATCGGGAGTAATAAGTATAATTATTACAGTTCTAGAGATAATAACTGCATTATATGGGTAATAATGCATGTTATATTGACAATATCGGGAGTAATAAGTATAATTATTATAGTTCTAGCGATTATAACTGCATAATATGGGTAATAATGCATGTTATATTGATAATATCGGGAGTAATAAGTATAATTATTATAGTTCTAGCGATAATAATAGTAAAATATGGCTAATAGTGCATGTTATATTGATAATAATAATAGTAATAAGTTTATTTATTACAGTTCTAATCGATAATAACTGCATAATATGGGTAAGAATGCATGTTATATTGATGATAATAAAAGTAATACGTATATTTATTATACTCCTAGCGATAATAACTGCATAATATTGGTAATAATGCATGTTATATTGATAATAATATAAGTTATAAGTATAATTATTACAGTTCCAGCGATAGTAACTGCATTATATGGGTAATAATGGATGTTATTTTGATAATATCGGGAGTAATAAGTATAATTATTACAGTTCTAGCGATAATACTAGTAAAATATGGCTAAGAGTGCCTGTTATATTGATAATAATAAAAGTAATAAGTATATTCACTATAGTTCTAGCGATTATAACTGCATAATATGGGTAATAATGCATGTTATATTGATAATTATATAAGTAATAAGTATAATTATTACAGTTCTAGCGATAATAACTGCATTATATGGGTAATAATGGATGTTATATTGATAATATCGGGAGTAATAAGAATATTTATTATAGTTCTGGCGATAATAACTGCATAATATAGGTAATAATGCATGTTATATTGATAATAATATAAGAAATAAGTATAATTATTACATTTCTATCGATAATAACTGCATAATATGGGTAATAATGCATGTTATATTGATAATAATATAAGTAATAAGTATAATTATTACAGTTCTAGCGATAATAACTGCATAATATGGGTAATAATGCATATTATATTGATAATATTGGGAGTAATAAGTATAATTATTATAGTTCTAGCGATAATAATAGTAAAATATGGCTAATAGTGCATGTTTTACTGGTAATAATAAAAGTAATAAGTACATTTATTACAGTTCTATCGATAATAACTGCATAATACGGGTAATAATGCATGTTATATTGATGATAATAAAAGTAGTAAGTATATTTATTATAGTTCTAACGATTATAACTGCATAATATGGGTAATAATGCATGTTATATTGAGAATAATATAAGTAATACGTATAATTATTACAGTTCTAGCGATAATAACTGCATTATATGCGTAATAATGCATGTTATATTGATAATATCGGGAGTAATAAGTATAATTATTACAGTTTTAGAGATAATAACTGCATTATATGGGTAATAATGCATGTTATATTGATAATAATATAAGTAATAAATATAATTATTACAGTTCTAACGATAATAACTGCATAATATGGGTAACAATGCATGTTATATTGATAATAATATAAGTAATAAGTATAATTATTCCAGTTCTAGCGATAATAACTGGATTATATGGGTCATAATGCACGTTATATTGCTAATAATATAAGTAATAAGTATAATCATTACAGTTTTAGCGATAATAACTGCATTATATGGGTAATAATGCATGTTATATTGACAATATCGGGAGTAATAAGTATAATTATTATAGTTCTAGCGATAATAGTAGTAAAATATGGCTAATAGTGCATGTTATATTGATAATAGTAAAAGTAATAAGTATATTTATTATAGTTCTATCAATAATAACTGCATTATATGGGTAATAATGCATGTTATATTGATAATAATATAAGTAATAAATATAATTATTACAGTTCTAACGATAATAACTGCATAATATGGGTAACAATGCATGTTATATTGATAATAATATAAGTAATAAGTATAATTATTCCAGTTCTAGCGATAATAACTGGATTATATGGGTCATAATGCACGTTATATTGCTAATAATATAAGTAATAAGTATAATTATTACAGTTTTAGCGATAATAACTGCATTATATGGGTAATAATGCATGTTATATTGACAATATCGGGAGTAATAAGTATAATTATTATAGTTCTAGCGATAATAGTAGTAAAATATGGCTAATAGTGCATGTTATATTGATAATAGTAAAAGTAATAAGTATATTTATTATAGTTCTATCAATAATAACTGCATAATATGGGTAATAATGCACGTTATATTGCTAATAATATACGTAATAAGTATAATTATTACAGTTCTAGCGATAATAACTGCATTATATGCGTAATAATGCACGTTATATTGCTAATAATATAAGTAATAAGTATAATTATTACAGTTTTAGCGATAATAACTGCATTATATGCGTAATAATGCATGTTATATTGATAATATCGGGAGTAATAAGTATAATTATTACAGTTCTAGCGATAATACTAGTAAAATATGGCTAAGAGTGCCTGTTATATTGATAATAATAAAAGTAATAAATATATTTATTATACTTCTGTCGATAATAACTGCATTATATGGGTAATAATGCATGTTATATTGATAATAATATAAGTAATAAGTATAATTATTACAGTTCTAACGATAATAACTGCATAATATGGGTAATAATGCATAGTTATATAGCTAATAATATAAGTAATAAGTATAATTATTACAGTTCTAGCGATAATAACTGCATTATATGGGTAATAATGGATGTTATATTGATAATATCGGGAGTAATAAGTATATTTATTATAGTTCTAGCGATAATAACTGCATTCTATGCTTAATAATGCATGTTATATTGATAATATCGGGAGTAATAAGTATAATTATTACAGTTCTAGCGATAATAACTGCATTATATGGGTAATAATGCATGTTATATTGATAATATCGGGAGTAATAAGTATATTTATTATAGTTCTATCGATAATAACTGCATAATATGGGTAATAATGCATGTTATATTGATGACAATAAAAGTAGTAAGTATATTTATTATAGTTCTAACGATTATAACTGCATAATATGGGTAATAATGCATGTTATATTGAGAATAATATAAGTAATACGTATAATTATTACAGTTCTAGCGATAATAACTGCATTATATGCGTAATAATGCATGTTATATTGATAATATCGGGAGTAATAAGTATAATTATTACAGTTCTAGAGATAATAACTGCATTATATGGGTAATAATGGATGTTATATTGATAATATCGAGAGTAATAAGTATAATTATTACAGTTCTAGCGATAATACTAGTAAAATATGGCTAAGAGTGCCTGTTATATTGATAATAATAAAAGTAATAAGTATATTTATTATACTTCTGTCGATAATAACTGCATTATATGGGTAATAATGCATGTTATATTGATAATAATATAAGTAATAAGTATAATTATTACAGTTCTAACGATAATAACTGCATAATATGGGTAACAATGCATGCTATATTGATAATAATATAAGTAATAAATATAATTATTCCAGTTCTAGCGATAATAACTGGATCATATGGGTCATAATGCACGTTATATTGCTAATAATATAAGTTATAAGTATAATTATTACAGTTCTAGCGATAATAACTGCATTATATGGGTAATAATGCATGTTATATTGATAATATCGGGAGTAATAAGTATATTTATTATAGTTCTATCGATAATAACTGCATAATATGGGTAATAATGCATGTTATATTGATGATAATGAAAGTAGTAAGTATATTTATTATAGCTCTAACGATTATAACTGCATAATATGGGTAATAATGCATGTTATATTGAGAATAATATAAGTAATAAGTATAATTATTACAGTTCTAGCGATGATAACTGCATTATATGCGAAATAATGCATGTTATATTTATAATATCGGGAGTAATAAGTATAATTATTACAGTTCTAGAGGTAATAACTGCATTATATGGGTAATAATGGATGTTATATTGATAATATCGGGAGTAATAAGTATAATTATTACAGTTCTAGCGATAATACTAGTAAAATATGGCTAAGAGTGCCTGTTATATTGATAATAATAAAAGTAATAAGTATATTTATTATATTTCTAGCGATTATAACTGCATAATATGGGTAATAATGCATGTTATATTGATAATTATATAAGTAGTAAGTATAATTATTACAGTTCTAGCGATAATAACTGCATTATATGGGTAATAATGGATGTTATGTTGATAATATCGGGAGTAATAAGTATATTTATTATAGTTCTGGCGATAATAACTGCATAATATAGGTAATAATGCATGTTATATTGATAATAATATAAGAAATAAGTATAATTATTACATTTCTAGCGATAATAACTCCATTATATGGGTAATAATGCATGTTATATTGATAATAATATAAGTAATAAGTATAATTATTACAGTTCTAGCGATAATAACTGCATAATATGGGTAATAATGCACGTTATATAGCTAATAATATAAGTAATAAGTATAATTATTACAGTTCTAGCGATAATAATTGCACTATATGGGTAATAATGCATGTTATATTGATAATATCGGGAGTAATAAGTATAATTATTATAGTTCTAGCGATAATAATAGTGAAATATGGCTAGTAGTGCATGTTATATTGATAATAATAAAAGTAATAAGTATATTTATTATAGTTCTAGCGATTCTAACTGCATAATATGGGTAATAATGCATGTTATATTGATAATTATATAAGTAATAAGTATAATTATTACAGTTCTCGCGATAATAACTGCATTATATGGGTAATAATGGATGTTATATTGATAATATCGGGAGTAATAAGTATATTTATTATAGTTCTGGCGATAATAAATGCATAATATAGGTAATAATGCATGTTATATTGATAATAATGAAAGTAATAAGTATATTTATTATAGTTCTATCAATAATAACTGCATAATATGGGTAATAAAGCACGTTATATTGCTAATAATATAAGTAATAAGTATGATTATTAAAGTTCTATCGATAATAACTGCATAATATGGGTAATAATGCATGTTATATTGATAATAATATAAGTAATAAGTATAATTATTACAGTTCTAGCGATAATAACTGGATTATATGGGTAATAATGCACGTTATATTGCTAATAACATAAGTAATAAGTATAATTATTACAGTTTTAGCGATAATAACTGCATTATATGGGTAATAATGCATGTTATATTGATAATATCGGGAGTAATAAGTATAATTATTATAGTTCTAGCGATAATAACTGCATTATATGGGTAATAATGGATGTTATATTGATAATATCGGGAGTAATAAGTATATTTATTATAGTTCTAGCGATAATAACTGCATCATATAGGTAATAATGCATGTTATAGTGATAATAATAAAAGTAATAAGTATATTTATTATAGTTCTATCGATAATAACTGCATAATATGGGTAATAAAGCATGTTATATTGATGATAATAAAAGTAGTAAGTATAATTATTACAGTTCTAGCGATAATAACTGCATTATATGCGTAATAATGCACGTTATATTGATAATATCGGAAGTAATAAGTATAATTATTACAGTTCTAGCGATAATACTAGTAAAATATGGCTAAGAGTGCCTGTTATATTGATAATAATAAATGTAATAAGTATATTTATTATACTTCTGTCGATAATAACTGCATTATATGGGTAATAATGCATGTTATATTGATAATAATATAAGTAATAAGTATAATTATTACAGTTCTAGCGATAATAACTCCATTATATGGGTAATAATGCATGTTATATTGATGATAATAAAAGTAGTAAGTATATTTATTATAGTTCTAGCGATTATAACTGCATAATATGGGTAATAATGCATGTTATATTGATAATATCGGGAGTAATAAGTATATTTATTATAGTTCTAGCGATAATAACTGCATAATATAGGTAATAATGCATGTTATATTGATGATAATAAAAGTAGTAAGTATATTTATTATAGTTCAAACGATTATAACTGCATAATATGGGTAATAATGCATGTTATATTGAGAATAATATAAGTAATAAGTATAATTATTACAGTTCTAGCGATAATAACTGCATTATATGGGTAATAATGGATGTTATGTTGATAATATCGGGAGTAATAAGTATATTTATTATAGTTCTGGCGATAATAACTGCATAATATAGGTAATAATGCATGTTATATTGATAATAATATAAGAAATAAGTATAATTATTACATTTCTAGCGATAATAACTGCATTATATGGGTAATAATGCATGTTATATTGATAATAATATAAGTAATAAGTATAATTATTACAGTTCTAGCGATAATAACTGCATAATATGGGTAATAATGCACGTTATATAGCTAATAATATAAGTAATAAGTATAATTATTACAGTTCTAGCGATAATAATTGCACTATATGGGTAATAATGCATGTCATATTGATAATATCGGGAGTAATAAGTATAATTATTATAGTTCTAGCGATAATAATAGTGAAATATGGCTAGTAGTGCATGTTATATTGATAATAATAAAAGTAATAAGTATATTTATTATAGTTCTAGCGATTATAACTGCATAATATGGGTAATAATGCATGTTATATTGATAATTATATAAGTAATAAGTATAATTATTACAGTTCTAGCGATAATAACTGCATTATATGGGTAATAATGGATGTTATATTGATAATATCGGGAGTAATAAGTATATTTATTATAGTTCTGGCGATAATAAATGCATAATATAGGTAATAATGCATGTTATATTGATAATAATAAAAGTAATAAGTATATTTATTATAGTTCTATCAATAATAACTGCATAATATGGGTAATAAAGCACGTTATATTGCTAATAATATAAGTAATAAGTATAATTATTACAGTTCTATCGATAATAACTGCATAATATGGGTAATAATGCATGTTATATTGATAATAATATAAGTAATAAGTATAATTATTACAGTTCTAGCGATAATAACTGGATTATATGGGTAATAATGCACGTTATATTGCTAATAATATAAGTAATAAGTATAATTATTACAGTTTTAGCGATAATAACTGCATTATATGGGTAATAATGCATGTTATATTGATAATATCGGGAGTAATAAGTATAATTATTATAGTTCTAGCGATAATAACTGCATTATATGGGTAATAATGGATGTTATATTGATAATATCGGGAGTAATAAGTATATTTATTATAGTTCTAGCGATAATAACTGCATCATATAGGTAATAATGCATGTTATAGTGATAATAATAAAAGTAATAAGTATATTTATTATAGTTCTATCGATAATAACTGCATAATATGGGTAATAAAGCATGTTATATTGATGATAATAAAAGTAGTAAGTATAATTATTACAGTTCTAGCGATAATAACTGCATTATATGCGTAATAATGCACGTTATATTGATAATATCGGAAGTAATAAGTATAATTATTACAGTTCTAGAGATAATAACTGCATTATATGGGTAATAATGGATGTTATATTGATAATATCGGGAGTAATAAGTATAATTATTACAGTTCTAGCGATAATACTAGTAAAATATGGCTAAGAGTGCCTGTTATATTGATAATAATAAAAGTAATAAGTATATTTACTATAGTTCTAGCGATTATAACTGCATAATATGGGTAATAATGCATGTTATATTGATAATTATATAAGTAATAAGTATAATTATTACAGTTCTAGCGATAATAACTGCATTATATGGGTAATAATGGATGTTATATTGATAATATCGGGAGTAATAAGTATATTTATTATAGTTCTGGCGATAATAACTGCATAATATAGGTAATAATGCATGTTATATTGATAATAATATAAGAAATAAGTATAATTATTACATTTCTAGCGATAATAACTCCATTTTATGGGTAATAATGCATGTTATATTGATAATAATATAAGTAATAAGTATAATTATTACAGTTCTAGCGATAATAACTGCATAATATGGGTAATAATGCACGTTATATAGCTAATAATATAAGTAATAAGTATAATTATTACAGTTCCAGCGATAATAATTGCACTATATGGGTAATAATGCATGTTATATTGATAATATCGGGAGTAATAAGTATAATTATTATAGTTCTGGCGATAATAACTGCATAATATAGGTAATAATGCATGTTATATTGATAATAATAAAAGTAATAAGTATATTTATTATAGTTCTATCAATAATAACTGCATAATATGGGTAATAAAGCACGTTATATTGCTAATAATATAAGTAATAAGTATAATTATTACAGTTCTATCGATAATAACTGCATAATATGGGTAATAATGCATGTTATATTGATAATAATATAAGTAATAAGTATAATTATTACAGTTCTAGCGATAATAACTGGATCATATGGGTAATAATGCACGTTATATTGCTAATAATATAAGTAATAAGTATAATTATTACAGTTTTAGCGATAATAACTGCATTATATGGGTAATAATGCATGTTATATTGATAATATCGGAAGTAATAAGTATATTTATTATAGTTCTGGCGATAATAACTGCATAATATAGGTAATAATGCATGTTATATTGATAATAATAAAAGTAATAAGTATATTTATTATAGTTCTATCAATAATAACTGCATAATATGGGTAATGAAGCACGTTATATTGCTAATAATATAAGTAATAAGTATAATTAGTACAGTTCTATCGATAATAACTGCATAATATGGGTAATAATGCATATTATATTGATAATATTGGGAGTAATAAGTATAATTATTACAGTTCTAGCGATAATAATAGTAAAATATGGCTAATAGTGCATGTTTTATTGATAATAATAAAAGTAATAAGTATATTTATTATAGTTCTATCGATAATAACTGCATAATATGGGTAATAATGCATGTTATATTGATGATAATAAAAGTAGTAAGTATATTTATTATAGTTCTAACGATTATAACTGCATAATATGGGTAATAATGCATGTTATATTGAGAATAATATAAGTAATACGTATAATTATTACAGTTCTAGCGATAATAACTGCATTATATGCGTAATAATGCATGTTATATTGATAATATCGGGAGTAATAAGTATAATTATTACAGTTCTAGAGATAATAACTGCATTATATGGGTAATAATGGATGTTATATTGATAATATCGAGAGTAATAAGTATAATTATTACAGTTCTAGCGATAATACTAGTAAAATATGGCTAAGAGTGCCTGTTATATTGATAATAATAAAAGTAATAAGTATATTTATTATACTTCTGTCGATAATAACTGCATAATATGAATAATAATGCATGTTATATTGATAATAATATAAGCAATAAATATAATTATTACAGTTCTAACGATAATAACTGCATAATATGGGTAACAATGCATGTTATATTGATAATAATATAAGTAATAAGTATAATTATTCCAGTTCTAGCGATAATAACTGGATTATATGGGTCATAATGCACGTTATATTGCTAATAATATACGTAATAACTATAATTGTTACAGTTCTAGCGATAATAACTGCATTATATGCGTAATAATGCATGTTATATTGATAATATCGGGAGTAATAAGTATAATTATTATAGTTCTAGCCATAATAATAGTAAAATATGGCTAATAGTGCATGTTATATTGATAATAATAAAAGTAATAATTATATTTATTATAGTTCTATCGATAATAACTGCATAATACGGGTAATAATGCATGTTATATTCATGATAATAAAAGTAGTAAGTATATTTATTACAGTTCTAGCGATAATAACTGCATTATATGCGTAATAATGCATGTTATATTGATAATATCGGGAGTAATAAGTATATTTATTATAGTTCTAGCGATAATAACTGCATAATATAGGTAATAATGCATGTTATATTGATGATAATAAAAGTAGTAAGTATAATTATTACAGTTCTAGCGATAATAACTGCATTATATGGGTAATAATGCACGTTATATTGCTAATAATATAAGTTATAAGTATAATTATTACAGTTCTAGCTATAATAACTGCATTATATGGGTAATAATGCATGTTATATTGATAATATCGGGAGTAATAAGTATGTTTATTATAGTTCTATCGATAATAACTGCATAATATGGGTAATAATGCATGTTATATTGATGATAATGAAAGTAGTAAGTATATTTATTATAGTTCTAACGATTATAACTGCATAATATGGGTAATAATGCATGTTATATTGAGAATAATATAAGTAATAAGTATAATTATTACAGTTCTAGCGATAATAACTGCATTATATGCGTAATAATGCATCTTATATTGATAATATCGGGAGTAATAAGTATAATTATTACAGTTCTAGAGATAATAACTGCATTATATGGGTAATAATGGATGTTATATTGATAATATCGGGAGTAATAAGTATAATTATTACAGTTCTAGCGATAAAGTAGTAAAATATGGCTAAGAGTGCCTGTTATATTGATAATAATAAAAGTAATAAGTATATTTACTATAGTTCTAGCGATTATAACTGCATAATATGGGTAATAATGCATGTTATATTGATAATTATATAAGTAATAAGTATAATTATTACAGTTCTAGCGATAATAACTGCATTATATGGGTAATAATGGAAGTTATATTGATAATATCGGGAGTAATAAGTATATTTATTATAGTTCTGGCGATAATAACTGCATAATATAGGTAATAATGCATGTTATATTGATAATAATGTAAGAAATAAGTATAATTATTACATTTCTAGCGATAATAACTCCATTATATGGGTAATAATGCATGTTATATTGATAATAATATAAGTAATAAGTATAATTATTACAGTTCTAGCGATAATAACTGCATAATATGGGTAATAATTGCACGTTATATTGCTAATAATATATGTAATAAGTATAATTATTCCAGTTCTAGCGATAATAACTGGATTATATGGGTCATAATGCACGTTATATTGCTAATAATATACGTAATATGTATAATTATTACAGTTCTAGCGATAATAACTGCATTATATGCGTAATAATGCATGTTATATTGATAATATCGGGAGTAATAAGTATAATTATTATAGTTCTAGCGATAATACTAGTAAAATATGGCTAAGAGTGCCTGTTATATTGATAATAATAAAAGTAATAAGTATATTTACTATAGTTCTAGCGATTATAACTGCATAATATGGGTAATAATGCATGTTATATTGATAATTATATAAGTAATAAGTATAATTATTACAGTTCTAGCGATAATAACTGCATTATATGGGTAATAATGGATGTTATATTGATAATATCGGGAGTAATAAGTATATTTATTATAGTTCTGGCGATAATAACTGCATAATATAGGTAATAATGCATGTTATATTGATAATAATATAAGAAATAAGTATAATTATTACATTTCTAGCGATAATAACTCCATTATATGGGTAATAATGCATGTTATATTGATAATAATATAAGTAATAAGTATAATTATTACAGTTCTAGCGATAATAACTGCATAATATGGGTAATAATTGCACGTTATATTGCTAATAATATATGTAATAAGTATAATCATTACAGTTCTAGCGATAATAACAGCATTATATGCGTAATAATGCATGTTATATTGATAATATCGGAAGTAATAAGTATAATTATTACAGTTCTAGCGATAATACTAGTAAAATATGGCTAAGAGTGCCTGTTATATTGATAATAATTAATGTAATAAGTATATTTATTATACTTCTGTCGATAATAACTGCATTATATGGGTAATAATGCATGTTATATTGATAATAATATAAGTAATAAGTATAATTATTACAGTTCTAGCGATAATAACTCCATTATATGGGTAATAATGCATGTTATATTGATGATAATAAAAGTAGTAAGTATATTTATTATAGTTCTAGCGATTATAACTGCATAATATGGGTAATAATGCATGTTATATTGATAATATCGGGAGTAATAAGTATATTTATTATAGTTCTAGCGATAATAACTCCATTATATGGGTAATAATGCATGTTATATTGATAATAATATAAGTAATAAGTATAATTATTACAGTTCTAGCGATAATAACTGCATAATATGGGTAATAATTGCACGTTATATTGCTAATAATATATGTAATAAGTATAATCATTACAGTTCTAGCGATAATAACAGCATTATATGCGTAATAATGCATGTTATATTGATAATATCGGAAGTAATAAGTATAATTATTACAGTTCTAGCGATAATACTAGTAAAATATGGCTAAGAGTGCCTGTTATATTGATAATAATAAATGTAATAAGTATATTTATTATACTTCTGTCGATAATAACTGCATTATATGGGTAATAATGCATGTTATATTGATAATATCGGGAGTAATAAGTATATTTATTATAGTTCTATCGATAATAACTGCACAATATGGGTAATAATGCATGTTATATTGATGATAATAAAAGTAGTAAGTATATTTATTATAGTTCTAACGATTACAACTGCATAATATGGGTAATAATGCATGTTATATTGAGAATAATATAAGTAATAAGTATAATTATTACAGTTCTAGCGATGATAACTGCATTATATGCGAAATAATGCATGTTATATTGATAATATCGGGAGTAATAAGTATAATTATTACAGTTCTAGAGATAATAACCGCATTATATGGGTAATAATGGATGTTATATTGATAATATCGGGAGTAATATGTATTCATTATTACAGTTCTAGCGATAATACTAGTAAAATATGGCTAAGAGTGCCTGTTATATTGATAATAATAAAAGTAATAAGTATATTTATTATATTTCTAGCGATTATAACTGCATAATATGGGTAATAATGCATGTTATATTGATAATTATATAAGTAATAAGTATAATTATTACATTTCTAGCGATAATAACTCCATTATATGGGTAATAATGCATGTTATATTGATAATATCGGGAGTAATAAGTATATTTATTACAGTTCTAGAGATAATAACTGCATTATATGGGTAATAATGGATGTTATATTGATAATATCGGGAGTAATAAGTATAATTATTACAGTTCTAGCGATAAAGTAGTAAAATATGGCTAAGAGTGCCTTTTATATTGATAATAATAAAAGTAATAAGTATATTTACTATAGTTCTAGCGATTATAACTGCATAATATGGGTAATAATGCATGTTATATTGATAATTAAATAAGTAATAAGTATAATTATTACAGTTCTAGCGATAATAACTGCATTATATGGGTAATAATGGATGTTATATTGATAATATCGGGAGTAATAAGTATATTTATTATAGTTCTGGCGATAATAACTGCATAATATAGGTAATAATGCATGTTATATTGATAATAATATAAGAAATAAGTATAATTATTACATTTCTAGCGATAATAACTCCATTATATGGGTAATAATGCATGTTATATTGATAATAATATAAGTAATAAGTATAATTATTACAGTTCTAGCGATAATAACTGCATAATATGGGTAATAATTGCACGTTATATTGCTAATAATATATGTAATAAGTATAATTATTCCAGTTCTAGCGATAATAACTGGATTATATGGGTCATAATGCACGTTATATTGCTAATAATATACGTAATATGTATAATTATTACAGTTCTAGCGATAATAACTGCATTATATGCGTAATAATGCATGTTATATTGATAATATCGGGAGTAATAAGTATAATTATTATAGTTCTAGCCATAATAATAGTAAAATATGGCTAATAGTGCATGTTATATTGATAATAATAAAAGTAATAATTATATTTATTATAGTTCTATCGATAATAACTGCATAATACGGGTAATAATGCATGTTATATTCATGATAATAAAAGTAGTAAGTATATTTATTACAGTTCTAGCGATAATAACTGCATTATATGCGTAATAATGCATGTTATATTGATAATATCGGGAGTAATAAGTATATTTATTATAGTTCTAGCGATAATAACTGCATAATATAGGTAATAATGCATGTTATATTGATGATAATAAAAGTAGTAAGTATAATTATTACAGTTCTAGCGATAATAACTGCATTATATGGGTAATAATGCACGTTATATTGCTAATAATATAAGTTATAAGTATAATTATTACAGTTCTAGCGATAATAACTGCATTATATGGGTAAAAATGCATGTTATATTGATAATATCGGGAGTAATAAGTATATTTATTATAGTTCTATCGATAATAACTGCATAATATGGGTAATAATGCATGTTATATTGATGATAATGAAAGTAGTAAGTATATTTATTATAGTTCTAACGATTATAACTGCATAATATGGGTAATAACGCATGTTATATTGAGAATAATATAAGTAATAAGTATAATTATTACAGTTCTAGCGATAATAACTGCATTATATGCGTAATAATGCATCTTATATTGATAATATCGGGAGTAATAAGTATAATTATTACAGTTCCAGAGATAATAACTGCATTATATGGGTAATAATGGATGTTATATTGATAATATCGGGAGTAATAAGTATAATTATTACAGTTCTAGCGATAATACTAGTAAAATATGGCTAAGAGTGCCTGTTATATTGATAATAATAAAAGTAATAAGTATATTTACTATAGTTCTAGCGATTATAACTGCATAATATGGGTAATAATGCATGTTATATTGATAATTATATAAGTTATAAGTATAATTATTACAGTTCTAGCGATAATAACTGCATTATATGGGTAATAATGGATGTTATATTGATAATATCGGGAGTAATAAGTATATTTATTATAGTTCTGGCGATAATAACTGCATAATATAGGTAATAATGCAAGTTATATTGATAATAATATAAGAAATAAGTATAATTATTACATTTCTAGCGATAATAACTCCATTATATGGGTAATAATGCATGTTATATTGATAATAATATAAGTAATAAGTATAATTATTACAGTTCTAGCGATAATAACTGCATAATATGGGTAATAATTGCACGTTATATTGCTAATAATATATGTAATAAGTATAATCATTACAGTTCTAGCGATAATAACAGCATTATATGCGTAATAATGCATGTTATATTGATAATATCGGAAGTAATAAGTATAATTATTACAGTTCTAGCGATAATACTAGTAAAATATGGCTAAGAGTGCCTGTTATATTGATAATAATAAATGTAATAAGTATATTTATTATACTTCTGTCGATAATAACTGCATTATATGGGTAATAATGCATGTTATATTGATAATAATATAAGTAATAAGTATAATTATTACAGTTCTAGCGATAATAACTCCATTATATGGGTAATAATGCATGTTATATTGATGATAATAAAAGTAGTAAGTATATTTATTATAGTTCTAGCGATTATAACTGCATAATATGGGTAATAATGCATGTTATATTGATAATAGCGGGAGTAATAAGTATATTTATTATAGTTCTAGCGATAATAACTCCATTATATGGGTAATAATGCATGTTATATTGATAATAATATAAGTAATAAGTATAATTATTACAGTTCTAGCGATAATAACTGCATAATATGGGTAATAATTGCACGTTATATTGCTAATAATATATGTAATAAGTATAATCATTACAGTTCTAGCGATAATAACAGCATTATATGCGTAATAATGCATGTTATATTGATAATATCGGAAGTAATAAGTATAATTATTACAGTTCTAGCGATAATACTAGTAAAATATGGCTAAGAGTGCCTGTTATATTGATAATAATAAATGTAATAAGTATATTTATTATACTTCTGTCGATAATAACTGCATTATATGGGTAATAATGCATGTTATATTGATAATATCGGGAGTAATAAGTATATTTATTATAGTTCTATCGATAATAACTGCACAATATGGGTAATAATGCATGTTATATTGATGATAATAAAAGTAGTAAGTATATTTATTATAGTTCTAACGATTACAACTGCATAATATGGGTAATAATGCATGTTATATTGAGAATAATATAAGTAATAAGTATAATCATTACAGTTCTAGCGATGATAACTGCATTATATGCGAAATAATGCATGTTATATTGATAATATCGGGAGTAATAAGTATAATTATTACAGTTCTAGAGATAATAACCGCATTATATGGGTAATAATGGATGTTATATTGATAATATCGGGAGTAATATGTATTCATTATTACAGTTCTAGCGATAATACTAGTAAAATATGGCTAAGAGTGCCTGTTATATTGATAATAATAAAAGTAATAAGTATATTTATTATATTTCTAGCGATTATAACTGCATAATATGGGTAATAATGCATGTTATATTGATAATTATATAAGTAATAAGTATAATTATTACATTTCTAGCGATAATAACTCCATTATATGGGTAATAATGCATGTTATATTGATAATATCGGGAGTAATAAGTATATTTATTACAGTTCTAGAGATAATAACTGCATTATATGGGTAATAATGGATGTTATATTGATAATATCGGGAGTAATAAGTATAATTATTATAGTTCTAGCGATAATAATAGTGAAATATGGCTAGTAGTGCATGTTATATTGATAATAATAAAAGTAATAAGTATAATTATTACAGTTCTAGCGATAATAACTGGATTATATGGGTAATAATGCACGTTATATTGCTAATAATATAAGTAATAAGTATAATTATTACAGTTTTAGCGCTAATAACTGCATTATATGGGTAATAATGCATGTTATATTGATAATATCGGGAGTAATAAGTATAATTATTATAGTTCTAGCGATAATAACTGCATTATATGCGTAATAATGCACGTTATATTGATAATATCGGAAGTAATAAGTATAATTATTACAGTTCTAGCGATAATACTAGTAAAATATGGCTAAGAGTGCCTGTTATATTGATAATAATAAATGTAATAAGTATATTTATTATACTTCTGTCGATAATAACTGCATTATATGGGTAATAATGCATGTTATATTGATAATAATATAAGTAATAAGTATAATTATTACAGTTCTAGCGATAATAACTCCATTATATTGGTAATAATGCATGTTATATTGATGATAATAAAAGTAGTAAGTATATTTATTATAGTTCTAGCGATTATAACTGCATAATATGGGTAATAATGCATGTTATATTGATAATATCGGGAGTAATAAGTATATTTATTATAGTTCTAGCGATAATAACTGCATAATATAGGTAATAATGCATGTTATATTGATGATAATAAAAGTAGTAAGTATATTTATTATAGTTCAAACGATTATAACTGCATAATATGGGTAATAATGCATGTTATATTGAGAATAATATAAGTAATAAGTATAATTATTACAGTTCTAGCGATAATAACTGCATTATATGCGTAATAATGCATATTATATTGATAATATTGGGAGTAATAAGTATAATTATTATAGTTCTAGCGATAATAATAGTAAAATATTTCTAATAGTGCATGTTTTATTGATAATAATAAAAGTAATAAGTATATTTATTACAGTTCTATCGATAATAACTGCATAATATGGGTAAGAATGCATGTTATATTGATGATAATAAAAGTAATACGTATATTTATTATACTTCTAGCGATAATAACTGCATAATATGGGTAAGCATGCATGTTATATTGATAATAATATAAGTAATAAGTATAATTATTACAGTTCCAGCGATAGTAACTGCATTATATGGGTAATAATGGATGTTATTTTGATAATATCGGGAGTAATAAGTATAATTATTACAGTTCTAGCGATAATACTAGTAAAATATGGCTAAGAGTGCCTGTTATATTGATAATAATAAAAGTAATAAGTATATTTACTATAGTTCTAGCGATTATAACTGCATAATATGGGTAATAATGGATGTTATATTGATAATATCGGGAGTAATAAGTATAATTATTATAGTTCTAGCGATAATAACTGCATTATATGGGTAATAATGGATGTTATACTGATAATATCGGGAGTAATAAGAATATTTATTATAGTTCTGGCGATAATAACTGCATAATATAGGTAATAATGCATGTTATATTGATAATAATATAAGAAATAAGTATAATTATTACATTTCTATCGATAATAACTGCATAATATGGGTAATAATGCACGTTATATAGCTAATAATATAAGTAATAAGTATAGTTATTACAGTTCCAGCGATAATAATTGCACTATATGGGTAATAATGCATGTTATATTGATAATATCGGGAGTAATAAGTATAATTATTATAGTTCTAGCGATAATAATAGTAAAATATGGCTAATAGTGCATGTTATATTGATAATAATAAAAGTAATAAGTATATTTATTATAGTTCTAGCGATTATAACTGCATAATATGGGTAATAATGCATGTTATATTGATAATTATATAAGTAATAAGTATAATTATTACAGTTCTAGCGATAATAACTGCATTATATGGGTAATAATGGATGTTATATTGATAATATCGGGAGTAATAAGTATATTTATTATAGCTCTGGCGATAATAACTGCATAATATAGGTAATAATGCATGTTATATTGATAATAATAAAAGTAATAAGTATATTTATTATAGTTCTATCAATAATAACTGCATAATATGGGTAATAAAGCACGTTATATTGCTAATAATGTAAGTAATAAGTATAATTATTACAGTTCTATCGATAATAACTGCATAATATGGGTAATAATGCATGTTATATTGATAATAATATAAGTAATAAGTATAATTATTACAGTTCTAGCGATAATAACTGGATTATATGGGTAATAATGCACGTTATATTGCTAATAATATAAGTAATAAGTATAATTATTACAGTTTTAGCGATAATAACTGCATTATATGGGTAATGAAGCACGTTATATTGCTAATAATGCAAGTAATAAGTATAATTATTACAGTTCTATCGATAATAACTGCATAATATGGGTAATAATGCATGTTATATTGATAATAATATAAGTAATAAGTATAATTATTACAGTTCTAGCGATAATAACTGGATTATATGGGTAATAATGCACGTTATATTGCTAATAATATAAGTAATAAGTATAATTATTACAGTTTTAGCGATAATAACTGCATTATATGGGGAATAATGCATGTTATATTGATAATAATATAAGTAATAAGTATAATTATTATAGTTCTAGCGATTATAACTGCATAATATGGGTAATAATGCATGTTATATAGATAATATCGGGAGTAATAAGTATAATTATTATAGTTCTAGCGATAATAATAGTAAAATATGGCTAATAGTGCATGTTATATTGATAATAATAAAAGTAATAATTATATTTATTATAGTTCTATCGATAATAACTGCATAATATGGGTAATAATGCATGTTATATTGATGATAATAAAAGTAGTGAGTATATTTATTACAGTTCTAGCGATAATAACTGCATAATATGGGTAATAAAGCACGTTATATTGCTAATAGTATAAGTAATAAGTATAATTATTACAGTTCTATCGATAATAACTGCATAATATGGGTAATAATGCATGTCATATTGATAATAATATAAGTAATAAGTATAATTATTACAGTTCTAGCGATAATAACTGGATTATATGGGTAATAATGCACGTTATATTGCTAATAATATAAGTAATAAGTATAATTATTACAGTTCTATCGATAATAACTGCATAATATGGGTAATAATGCATATTATATTGATAATATTGGGAGTAATAAGTATAATTATTATAGTTCTAGCGATAATAATAGTAAAATATGGCTAATAGTGCATGTTTTATTGGTAATAATAAAAGTAATAAGTACATTTATTACAGTTCTATCGATAATAACTGCATAATATGGGTAAGAATACATGTTATATTGATGATAATAAAAGTAATACGTATATTTATTATAGTTCTAGCGATAATAACTGCATAATATGGGAAATAATGCATGTTATATTGATAATAATATAAGTAATAAGTATAATAATTACAGTTCTAGCGATAATACTAGTAAAATATGGCTTAGAGTGCCTGTTATATTGATAATAATAAAAGTAATCAGTACATTTATTATACTTCTGTCGATAATAACTGCATTATACGGGTAATAATGCATGTTATATTGATAATAATATAAGTAATAAGTATAATTATTATAGTTCTAGCGATAATAATTTCATTATATGGGTAATAATGCATGTTATATTGATAACAATATAAGTAATAAGTATAATTATTACAGTTCTAGCGATAATAACTGCATAATATGGGTAATAATGCACGTTATATTGCTAACAATATAAGTAATAAGTATAATTAGTACAGTTCTAGCGATAATAACTGCATTATATGGGTAATAATGCATGTTATATTGATAATATTGGGTGCAATAAGTATAATTATTATAGTTCTAGCGATAATAATAGTACAATATGGCTAATAGTGCATGTTATATTGATAATAATAAAAGTAATAAGTATATTTATTATAGTTCTATCGATAATAACTGCATAATATGGGTAATAATGCATGCTATATTGATGATAATAAAAGTACTATGTATATTTATTATAGTTCTAGCGATTATAACTGCATAATATGCGTAATAATGCATGTTATATTGATAATAATATAAGTAATAAGTATAATTATTACAGTTCTAGCGATAATAACTGCATTATATGGGTAATAATGCATGTTATATTGATAATATTGGGAGCAATATGTATAATTATTATAGTTCCAGCGATAATAATAGTACAATATGGCTAATAGTGCATGTTATATTGATAATAATAAAAGTAGTAAGTATATTTATTATAGTTCTATCGATAATAACTGCATAATATGGGTAATAATGCATGTTATATTGATGATAATAAAAGTAGTAAGTATACTTATTATAGTTCTAGCGATAATAACTGCATAATATGGGTAATAATGCATATTATATTGATAATAATATAAGTAATAAGTATAATTATTACAGTTCTAGCGATAATAACTGCATTATATGGGTAATAATGCACGTTATATAGCTAATAATGTAAGTAATAAGTATACTTATTACAGTTCTAGCGATAATAACTGCATTATAGGGGTAATAATGCATGTTATATTGATAATATTTGGAGTAATAAGTATAATTATTATAGTTCCAGCGATAATAATAGTACAATATGGCTAATAGTGCATGTTATATTGATAATAATAAAAGTAATAAGTATATTTATTACAGTTCTATCGATAATAACTGCATAATATGGGTAATAATGCATGTTATATTGATGATAATAAAAGTAATACGTATTTTTATTTTAGTTCTAGCGATAATAACTGCATAATATGGGTAATAATGCATGTTATATTGATGATAATAAAAGTAGTAAGTATACTTATAATAGTTCTAGCGATAATAACTGCATAATATGGGTAATAATGCATGTTATATTGATAATAATATAAGTAATAAGTATAATTATTACAGTTCTAGCGATAATAACTGCATTATATGGGCAATAATGCACGTTATATTGCTAATAATGTAAGTAATAAGTATAATTATTACAGTTCTAGCGATAATAACAGCATTATAGGGGTAATAATGCATGTTATAAAGATAATATTAGGAGTAATAAGTATAATTATTATAGTTCTAGCGATAATAATAGTAAAATATGGCTAATAGTGCATGTTATATTGATAACAATAAAAGTAATAAGTATATTTATTACAGTTCTATCGATAATAACTGCATAATATGGGTAATAATGCATGTTATATTGATGATAATAAAAGTAATACGTATATTTATTATAGTTCTAGCGATAATAACTGCATTATATGGGTAATAATGCACGTTATATTGAGAATAATATAAGTAATAAGTATAATTATTACAGTTCTAGCGATAATAACTGCATTATATGGGTAATAATGCACGTTATATTGCTAATAATATAAGTAATAAGTATAATTATTACAGTTCTAGCGATAATAACTGCATTATATGGGTAATAATGCACGTTATATTGCTAATAATATAAGTAATAAGTATAATTATTACAGTTCTAGCGATAATAACTGCATTATATGGGTAATAATGCATGTTATATCGATAATATCGGGAGCAATATGTATAATTATTATAGTTCTAGCGATAATAATAGTACAATATGGCTAATAGTGCATGCTATATTGATAATAATAAAAGCAATAAGTATATTTATTACAGTTCTATCGATAATAACTGCATAATATGGGTAATAATGCATGTTATATTGATGATAATAAAAGTAATACGTATATTTATTATAGTTCTAGCGATAATAACTGCATAATATGGGAAATAATGCATGTTATATTGATAATAATATAAGTAATAAGTATAATAATTACAGTTCTAGCGATAATACTAGTAGAATATGGCTTAGAGTGCCTGTTATATTGATAATAATAAAAGTAATAAGTATAATTATTATAGTTCTAGCGATAATAATTCCATTAAATGGGTAATAATGCATGTTATATTGATAATATTGGGTGCAATAAGTATAATTATTATAGTTCTAGCGATAATAATAGTACAATATGGCTAATAGTGCATGTTATATTGATAATAATAAAAGTAGTAAGTATATTTGTTATAGTTCTAGCGATTATAACTGCATAATATGGGTAATAATGCATGTTATATTGAGAATAGTATAAGTAATAAGTATAATTATTACAGTTCTAGCGATAATAACTGCATTATATGGGTAATAATGCACGTTATATTGCTAATAATATAAGTAATAAGTATAATTATTACAGTTCTAGCGATAATAACTGCATTATATGGGTAATAATGCATGTTATATCGATAATATCGGGAGCAATATGTATAATTATTATAGTTCTAGCGATAATAATAGTACAATATGGCTAATAGTGCATGTTATATTGCTAATAATATAAGTAATAAGTATAATTATTACAGTTCTAGCGATAATAACTGCATTATATGGGTAATAATGCATGTTATATCGATAATATCGGGAGCAATATGTATAATTATTATAGTTCTAGCGATAATAATAGTACAATATGGCTAATAGTGCATGTTATATTGATAATAATATAAGTAATAAGTATAATTATTACAGTTCTAGCGATAATAACTGCATTATATGGGTAATAATGCACGTTATATTGCTAATAACGTAAGTAATAAGTATACTTATTACAGTTCTAGCGATAATAACTGCATTATAGGGGTAATAATGCATGTTATATTGATAATATTGGGAGTAATAAGTATAATTATTATAGTTCGAGCGATAATAATAGTACAATATGGCTAATAGTGCATGTTATATTGATTATAATAAAAGTAATAAGTATATTTATTACAGTTCTATCGATAATAACTGCATAATATGGGTAATAATGCATGTTATATTGATGATAATAAAAGTAATACGTATTTTTATTATAGTTCTAGCGATAATAACTGCATAATATGGGTAATAATGCACGTTATATTGCTAATAATGTAAGTAATAAGTATACTTATTACAGTTCTAGCGATAATAACTGCATTATAGGGGTAATAATGCATGTTATATTGATAATAATAAAAGTAATACGTATTTTTATTATAGTTCTAGCGATAATAACTGCATAATATGGGTAATAATGCACGTTATATTGCTAATAATGTAAGTAATAAGTATACTTATTACAGTTCTAGCGATAATAACTGCATTATAGGGGTAATAATGCATGTTATATTGATAATAATAAAAGTAATACGTATTTTTATTATAGTTCTAGCGATAATAACTGCATAATATGGGTAATAATGCACGTTATATTGCTAGTAATGTAAGTAATAAGTATAATTATTACAGTTCTAGCGATAATAACGGCATTATAGGGGTAATAATGCATGTTATAAAGATAATATTAGGAGTAATAAGTATAATTATTATAGTTCTAGCGATAATAATAGTAAAATATGGCTAATAGTGCATGTTATATTGATAACAATAAAAGTAATAAGTATATTTATTACAGTTCTATCGATAATAACTGCATAATATGGGTAATAATGCATGTTATATTGATGATAATAAAAGTAATACGTATATTTATTATAGTTCTAGCGATAATAACTGCATTATATGGGTAATAATGCACGTTATATTGAGAATAATATAAGTAATAAGTATAATTATTACAGTTCTAGCGATAATAACTGCATTATATGGGTAATAATGCACCTTATATTGCTAATAATATAAGTAATAAGTATAATTATTGCAGTTCTAGCGATAATAACTGCATTATATGGGTAGTAATGCATGTTATATCGATAATATCGGGAGCAATATGTATAATTATTATAGTTCTAGCGATAATAATAGTACAATATTGCTAATAGTGCATGTTATATTGATAATAATAAAAGTAATAAGTATATTTATTATAGTTCTATCGATAATAACTGCATAATATGAGTAATAATGCATGTTATATTGATGATAATAAAAGTAGTAAGTATACTTATAATAGTTCTAGCGATAATAACTGCATAATATGCGTAATAATGCATGTTATATTGATAATAATATAAGTAATAAGTATAATTATTACAGTTCTAGCGATAATAACTGCATTATATGGGTAATAATGCATGTTATATTGATAATATTGGGAGTAATAAGTATAATTATTATAGTTCTAGCGATAATGATAGTAAAATATGGCTAATAGTGCATGTTATATTGATAATAATAAAAGTAATAAGTATATTTATTACAGTTCTATCGATAATAACTGCATAATATGGGTAATAATGCATGTTATATTGATAATAATATAAGTACTATGTATATTTATTATAGTTCTAGCGATTATAACTGCATAATATGCGTAATAATGCATGTTATATTGATAATAATATAAGTAATAAGTATAATTATTACAGTTCTAGCGATAATAACTGCATTATATGGGTAATAATGCATGTTATATTGATAATATTGGGTGCAATAAGTATAATTATTATAGTTCTAGCGATAATAATAGTACAATATGGCTAATAGTGCATGTTATATTGATAATAATAAAAGTAGTAAGTATATTTGTTATAGTTCTAGCGATTATAACTGCATAATATGGGTAATAATGCATGTTATATTGAGAATAATATAAGTAATAAGTATAATTATCACAGTTCTAGCGATAATAACTGCATTATATGGGTAATAATGCACGTTATATTGCTAATAATATAAGTAATAAGTATAATTATTGCAGTTCTAGCGATAATAACTGCATTATATGGGTAGTAATGCATGTTATATCGATAATATCGGGAGCAATATGTATAATTATTATAGTTCTAGCGATAATAATAGTACAATATTGCTAATAGTGCATGTTATATTGATAATAATAAAAGTAATAAGTATATTTATTATAGTTCTATCGATAATAACTGCATAATATGGGTAATAATGCATGTTATATTGATGATAATAAAAGTACTATGTATATTTATTATAGTTCTAGCGATTATAACTGCATAATATGCGTAATAATGCATGTTATATTGATAATAATATAAGTAATAAGTATAATTATTACAGTTCTAGCGATAATAACTGCATTATATGGGTAATAATGCATGTTATATTGATAATATTGGGAGTAATAAGTATAATTATTATAGTTCTAGCGATAATAATAGTAAAATATGGCTAATAGTGCATGTTATATTGATAATAATAAAAGTAATAAGTATATTTATTATAGTTCTATCGATAATAACTGCATAATATGGGTAATAATGCATGTTATATTGATGATAATAAAAGTAGTAAGTATATTTGTTATAGTTCTAGCGATTATAACTGCATAATATGGGTAATAATGCATGTTATATTGAGAATAATATAAGTAATAAGTATAATTATTACAGTTCTAGCGATAATAACTGCATTATATGGGTAATAATGCACGTTATATTGCTAATAATATAAGTAATAAGTATAATTATTACAGTTCTAGCGATAATAACTGCATTATATGGGTAATAATGCATGTTATATCGATAATATCGGGAGCAATATGTATAATTATTATAGTTCTAGCGATAATAATAGTACAATATGGCTAATAGTGCATGTTATATTGATAACAATAAAAGTAATAAGTATATTTATTACAGTTCTATCGATAATAACTGCATAATATGGGTAATAATGCATGTTATATTGATGATAATAAAAGTAATACGTATATTTATTATAGTTCTAGCGATAATAACTGCATAATATGGGTAATAATGCACGTTATATTGAGAATAATATAAGTAATAAGTATAATTATTACAGTTCTAGCGATAATAACTGCATTATATGGGTAATAATGCACGTTATATTGCTAATAATATAAGTAATAAGTATAATTATTACAGTTCTAGCGATAATAACTGCATTATATGGGTAATAATGCATGTTATATCGATAATATCGGGAGCAATATGTATAATTATTATAGTTCTAGCGATAATAATAGTACAATATGGCTAATAGTGCATGCTATATTGATAATAATAAAAGCAATAAGTATATTTATTACAGTTCTATCGATAATAACTGCATAATATGGGTAATAATGCATGTTATATTGATGATAATAAAAGTAATACGTATATTTATTATAGTTCTAGCGATAATAACTGCATAATATGGGAAATAATGCATGTTATATTGATACTAATATAAGTAATAAGTATAATAATTACAGTTCTAGCGATAATACTAGTAAAATATGGCTTAGAGTGCCTGTTATATTGATAATAATAAAAGTAATCAGTACATTTATTATACTTCTGTCGATAATAACTGCATTATACGGGTAATAATGCATGTTATATTGATAATAATATAAGTAATAAGTATAATTATTATAGTTCTAGCGATAATAATTCCATTATATGGGTAATAATGCATGTTATATTGATAACAATATAAGTAATAAGTATAATTATTACAGTTCTAGCGATAATAACTGCATAATATGGGTAATAATGCATGTTATATTGCTAACAATATAAGTAATAAGTATAATTAGTACAGTTCTAGCGATAATAACTGCATTATATGGGTAATAATGCATGTTATATTGATAATATTGGGTGCAATAAGTATAATTATTATAGTTCTAGCGATAATAATAGTACAATATGGCTAATAGTGCATGTTATATTGATAATAATAAAAGTAATAAGTATATTTATTATAGTTCTATCGATAATAACTGCATAATATGGGTAATAATGCATGTTATATTGATGATAATAAAAGTACTATGTATATTTATTATAGTTCTAGCGATTATAACTGCATAAAATGCGTAATAATGCATGTTATATTGATAATAATATAAGTAATAAGTATAATTATTACAGTTCTAGCGATAATAACTGCATTATATGGGTAATAATGCATGTTATATTGATAATATTGGGAGTAATAAGTATAATTATTATAGTTCTAGCGATAATAATAGTAAAATATGGCTAATAGTGCATGTTATATTGATAATAATAAAAGTAATAAGTATATTTATTATAGTTCTATCGATAATAACTGCATAATATGGGTAATAATGCATGTTATATTGATGATAATAAAAGTAGTAAGTATATTTGTTATAGTTCTAGCGATTATAACTGCATAATATGGGTAATAATGCATGTTATATTGAGAATAATATAAGTAATAAGTATAATTATTACAGTTCTAGCGATAACAACTGCATTATATGGGTAATAATGCACGTTATATTGCTAATAATATAAGTAATAAGTATAATTATTACAGTTCTAGCGATAATAACTGCATTATATGGGTAATAATGCATGTTATATCGATAATATCGGGAGCAATATGTATAATTATTATAGTTCTAGCGATAATAATAGTACAATATGGCTAATAGTGCATGTTATATTGATAATAATAAAAGTAGTAAGTATATTTATTATAGTTCTATCGATAATAACTGCATAATATGGGTAATAATGCATGTTATATTGATGAAAATAGAAGTAGTAAGTCTACTTATTATAGTTCTAGCGATAATAACTGCATAATATGGGTAATAATGCATGTTATATTGATAATAATATAAGTAATAAGTATAATTATTACAGTTCCAGCGATAATAACTGCATTATATGGGTAATAATGCACGTTATATAGCTAATAATGTAAGTAATAAGTATACTTATTACAGTTCTAGCGATAATAACTGCATTATAGGGGTAATAATGCATGTTATATTGATAATATTGGGAGTAATAAGTATAATTATTATAGTTCCAGCGATAATAATAGTACAATATGGCTAATAGTGCATGTTATATTGATAATAATAAAAGTAATAAGTATATTTATTACAGTTCTATCGATAATAACTGCATAATATGGGTAATAATGCATGTTATATTGATGATAATAAAAGTAATACGTATTTTTATTATAGTTCTAGCGATAATAACTGCATAATATGGGTAATAATGCATATTATATTGATGATAATAAAAGTAGTAAGTATACTTATAATAGTTCTAGCGATAATAACTGCATAATATGGGTAATAATGCATGTTATATTGATAATAATATAAGTAATAAGTATAATTATTACAGTTCTAGCGATAATAACTGCATTATATGGGTAATAATGCATGTTATATCGATAATATCGGGAGCAATATGTATAATTATTATAGTTCTAGCGATAATAATAGTACAATATGGCTAATAGTGCATGTTATATTGATAATAATAAAAGTAGTAAGTATATTTATTATAGTTCTATCGATAATAACTGCATAATATGGGTAATAATGCATGTTATATTGATGATAATAAAAGTAGTAAGTATACTTATTATAGTTCTAGCGATAATAACTGCATAATATGGGTAATAATGCATGTTATATTGATAATAATATAAGTAATAAGTATAATTATTACAGTTCCAGCGATAATAACTGCATTATATGGGTAATAATGCACGTTATATAGCTAATAATGTAAGTAATAAGTATACTTATTATAGTTCTAGCGATAATAACTGCATTATAGGGGTAATAATGCATGTTATATCGATAATATTGGGAGTAATAAGTATAATTATTATAGTTCCAGCGATAATAATAGTACAATATGGCTAATAGTGCATGTTATATTGATAATAATAAAAGTAATAAGTATATTTATTACAGTTCTATCGATAATAACTGCATAATATGGGTAATAATGCATGTTATATTGATGATAATAAAAGTAATACGTATATTTATTATAGTTCTAGCGATAATAACTGCATAATATGGGAAATAATGCACGTTATATTGAGAATAATATAAGTAATAAATATAATTATTACAGTTCTAGCGATAATAACTGCATTATATGGGTAATAATGCACGTTATATTGCTAATAATATAAGTAATAAGTATAATTATTACAGTTCTAGCGATAATAACTGCATTATATGGGTAATAATGCATGTTATATCGATAATATCGGGAGCAATATGTATAATTATTATAGTTCTAGCGATAATAATAGTACAATATGGCTAATAGTGCATGCTATATTGATAATAATAAAAGCAATAAGTATATTTATTACAGTTCTATCGATAATAACTGCATAATATGGGTAATAATGCATGTTATATTGATGATAATAAAAGTAATACGTATATTTATTATAGTTCTAGCGATAATAACTGCATAATATGGGAAATAATGCATGTTATATTGATACTAATATAAGTAATAAGTATAATAATTACAGTTCTAGCGATAATACTAGTAAAATATGGCTTAGAGTGCCTGTTATATTGATAATAATAAAAGTAATCAGTACATTTATTATACTTCTGTCGATAATAACTGCATTATACGGGTAATAATGCATGTTATATTGATAATAATATAAGTAATAAGTATAATTATTATAGTTCTAGCGATAATAATTCCATTATATGGGTAATAATGCATGTTATATTGATAACAATATAAGTAATAAGTATAATTATTACAGTTCTAGCGATAATAACTGCATAATATGGGTAATAATGCACGTTATATTGCTAACAATATAAGTAATAAGTATAATTAGTACAGTTCTAGCGATAATAACTGCATTATATGGGTAATAATGCATGTTATATTGATAATATTGGGTGCAATAAGTATAATTATTATAGTTCTAGCGATAATAATAGTACAATATGGCTAATAGTGCATGTTATATTGATAATAATAAAAGTAATAAGTATATTTATTATAGTTCTATCGATAATAACTGCATAATATGGGTAATAATGCATGTTATATTGATGATAATAAAAGTACTATGTATATTTATTATAGTTCTAGCGATTATAACTGCATAAAATGCGTAATAATGCATGTTATATTGATAATAATATAAGTAATAAGTATAATTATTACAGTTCTAGCGATAATAACTGCATTATATGGGTAATAATGCATGTTATATTGATAATATTGGGAGTAATAAGTATAATTATTATAGTTCTAGCGATAATAATAGTAAAATATGGCTAATAGTGCATGTTGTATTGATAATAATAAAAGTAATAAGTATATTTATTATAGTTCTATCGATAATAACTGCATAATATGGGTAATAATGCATGTTATATTAATGACAATAAAAGTAATACGTATATTTATTATAGTTCTAGAGATAATAACTGCATAATATGGGTAATAATGCACGTTATATTGCTAATAATATAAGTTATAAGTATAATTATTACAGTTCTAGCGATAATAACTGCATTATATGGGTAATAATGCATGTTATATTGATAATAATAAAAGTAATAAGTATATTTATTATAGTTCTATCGATAATAACTGCATAATATGGGTAATAATGCATGTTATATTGATGATAATAAAAGTAGTAAGTATACTTATTATAGTTCTAGCGATAATAACTGCATAATATGGGTAATAATGCATGTTATATTGATAATAATATAAGTAATAAGTATAATTATTACAGTTCTAGCGATAATAACTGCATTATATGGGTAATAATGCACGTTATATAGCTAATAATGTAAGTAATAAGTATACTTATTACAGTTCTAGCGATAATAACTGCATTATAGGGGTAATAATGCATGTTATATTGATAATATTGGGAGTAATAAGTATAATTATTATAGTTCCAGCGATAATAATAGTACAATATGGCTAATAGTGCATGTTATATTGATAATAATAAAAGTAATAAGTATATTTATTACAGTTCTATCGATAATAACTGCATAATATGGGTAATAATGCATGTTATATTGATGATAATAAAAGTAATACGTATATTTATTATAGTTCTAGCGATAATAACTACATAATATGGGAAATAATGCATGTTATATTGATACTAATATAAGTAATAAGTATAATTATAACAGTTCTAGCGATAATAACTGCATTATATGGGTAATAATGCATGTTATATTGATGATAATAAAAGTAGTAAGTATATTTGTTATAGTTCTAGCGATTATAACTGCATAATATGGGCAATAATGCATGTTATATTGAGAATAATATAAGTAATAAGTATAATTATTACAGTTCTAGCATTAATAACTGCATAATATGGGTAATAATGCATGTTATATTGATGATAATAAAAGTAATACGTATATTTATTATAGTTCTAGCGATAATAACTGCATAATATGGGAAATAATGCACGTTATATTGAGAATAATATAAGTAATAAATATAATTATTACAGTTCTAGCGATAATAACTGCATTATATGGGTAATAATGCATGTTATATCGATAATATCGGGAGCAATATGTATAATTATTATAGTTCTAGCGATAATAATAGTACAATATGGCTAATAGTGCATGCTATATTGATAATAATAAAAGCAATAAGTATATTTATTACAGTTCTATCGATAATAACTGCATAATATGGGTAATAATGCATGTTATATTGATGATAATAAAAGTAATACGTATATTTATTATAGTTCTAGCGATAATAACTGCATAATATGGGAAATAATGCATGTTATATTGATACTAATATAAGTAATAAGTATAATAATTACAGTTCTAGCGATAATACTAGTAAAATATGGCTTAGAGTGCCTGTTATATTGATAGTAATAAAAGTAATCAGTACATTTATTATACTTCTGTCGATAATAACTGCATTATACGGGTAATAATGCATGTTATATTGATAATAATATAAGTAATAAGTATAATTATTATAGTTCTAGCGATAATAATTCCATTATATGGGTAATAATGCATGTTATATTGATAACAATATAAGTAATAAGTATAATTATTACAGTTCTAGCGATAATAACTGCATAATATGGGTAATAATGCACGTTATATTGCTAACAATATAAGTAATAAGTATAATTAGTACAGTTCTAGCGATAATAACTGCATTATATGGGTAATAATGCATGTTATATTGATAATATTGGGAGTAATAAGTATAATTATTATAGTTCTAGCGATAATGATAGTAAAATATGGCTAATAGTGCATGTTATATTGATAATAATAAAAGTAATAAGTATATTTATTACAGTTCTATCGATAATAACTGCATAATATGGGTAATAATGCATGCTATATTGATAATATTGGGAGTAATAATGATAATTAATATAGTTCTAGCGATAATGATAGTAAAATATGGCTAATAGTGCATGTTATATTGATAATAATAAAAGTAATAAGTATATTTATTACAGTTCTATCGATAATAACTGCATAATATGGGTTAAATGCATGTTATATTGATGATAATAAAAGTAATACGTATATTTATTATAGTTCTAGCGATAATGACTGCATAATATGGGTAATAATGCATGTTATATTGATAATATCGGGAGTAATAAGTATAATTATTATAGTTCTAGCGATAATAACTGCATTATATGTGTAATAATGCATGTTATATTGATAATATCGGGTGCAATAAGTACAATTATTATAGTTCTAGCGATAATAATAGTACAATATGGCTAATAGTGCATGTTATATTGATAATAATAAAAGTAATAAGTATATTTATTATATTTCTGTCGATAATAACTGCATAATATGGGTAATAATGCATGTTATATTGATGATAATAAAAGTACTAAGTATATTTATTATAGTTCTAGCGATAATAACTGCATAATATGCGTAATAATGCATGTTATATTGATAATAATATAAGTAATAAGTATAATTATTATAGTTCTAGCGATAATAACTGCATTATAGGGGTAATAATGCATGTTATATTGATAATATTGGGAGTAATAAGTATAATTATTATAGTTCTAGCGATAATAATAGTAAAATATGGCTAATAGTGCATGCTATATTGATAATAATAAAAGCAATAAGTATATTCATTTCAGTTCTATCGATAATAACTGCATAATATGGGTAATAATGCATGTTATATTGATGATAATAAAAGTAATAAGTATATTTATTATAGTTCTATCGATAAGAACTGCATAATATGGGTAATAATGCATGTTATATTGATGATAATAAAAGTACTAAGTATATTTATTATAGTTCTAGCGATTATAACTGCATAATATGGGTAATAATGCATGTTATATTGAGAATAATATAAGTAATAAGTATAATTATTACAGTTCTAGCGATAACAACTGCATTATATGGGTAATAATGCACGTTATATTGCTAATAATATAAGTAATAAGTATAATTATTACAGTTCTAGCGATAATAACTGCATTATATGGGTAATAATGCATGTTATATCGATAATATCGGGAGCAATATGTATAATTATTATAGTTCTAGCGATAATAATAGTACAATATGGCTAATAGTGCATGTTATATTGATAATAATAAAAGTAGTAAGTATATTTATTATAGTTCTATCGATAATAACTGCATAATATGGGTAATAATGCATGTTATATTGATGAAAATAAAAGTAGTAAGTATACTTATTATAGTTCTAGCGATAATAACTGCATAATATGGGTAATAATGCATGTTATATTGATAATAATATAAGTAATAAGTATAATTATTACAGTTCCAGCGATAATAACTGCATTATATGGGTAATAATGCACGTTATATAGCTAATAATGTAAGTAATAAGTATACTTATTACAGTTCTAGCGATAATAACTGCATTATAGGGGTAATAATGCATGTTATATTGATAATATTGGGAGTAATAAGTATAATTATTATAGTTCCACCGATAATAATAGTACAATATGGCTAATAGTGCATGTTATATTGATAATAATAAAAGTAATAAGTATATTTATTACAGTTCTATCGATAATAACTGCATAATATGGGTAATAATGCATGTTATATTGATGATAATAAAAGTAATACGTATTTTTATTATAGTTCTAGCGATAATAACTGCATAATATGGGTAATAATGCATATTATATTGATGATAATAAAAGTAGTAAGTATACTTATAATAGTTCTAGCGATAATAACTGCATAATATGGGTAATAATGCATGTTATATTGATAATAATATAAGTAATAAGTATAATTATTACAGTTCTAGCGATAATAACTGCATTATATGGGTAATAATGCATGTTATATCGATAATATCGGGAGCAATATGTATAATTATTATAGTTCTAGCGATAATAATAGTACAATATGGCTAATAGTGCATGTTATATTGATAATAATAAAAGTAGTAAGTATATTTATTATAGTTCTATCGATAATAACTGCATAATATGGGTAATAATGCATGTTATATTGATGATAATAAAAGTAGTAAGTATACTTATTATAGTTCTAGCGATAATAACTGCATAATATGGGTAATAATGCATGTTATATTGATAATAATATAAGTAATAAGTATAATTATTACAGTTCCAGCGATAATAACTGCATTATATGGGTAATAATGCACGTTATATAGCTAATAATGTAAGTAATAAGTATACTTATTATAGTTCTAGCGATAATAACTGCATTATAGGGGTAATAATGCATGTTATATCGATAATATTGGGAGTAATAAGTATAATTATTATAGTTCCAGCGATAATAATAGTACAATATGGCTAATAGTGCATGTTATATTGATAATAATAAAAGTAATAAGTATATTTATTACAGTTCTATCGATAATAACTGCATAATATGGGTAATAATGCATGTTATATTGATGATAATAAAAGTAATACGTATATTTATTATAGTTCTAGCGATAATAACTGCATAATATGGGAAATAATGCACGTTATATTGAGAATAATATAAGTAATAAAAATAATTATTACAGTTCTAGCGATAATAACTGCATTATATGGGTAATAATGCACGTTATATTGCTAATAATATAAGTAATAAGTATAATTATTACAGTTCTAGCGATAATAACTGCATTATATGGGTAATAATGCATGTTATATCGATAATATCGGGAGCAATATGTATAATTATTATAGTTCTAGCGATAATAATAGTACAATATGGCTAATAGTGCATGCTATATTGATAATAATAAAAGCAATAAGTATATTTATTACAGTTCTATCGATAATAACTGCATAATATGGGTAATAATGCATGTTATATTGATGATAATAAAAGTAATACGTATATTTATTATAGTTCTAGCGATAATAACTGCATAATATGGGAAATAATGCATGTTATATTGATACTAATATAAGTAATAAGTATAATAATTACAGTTCTAGCGATAATACTAGTAAAATATGGCTTAGAGTGCCTGTTATATTGATAATAATAAAAGTAATCAGTACATTTATTATACTTCTGTCGATAATAACTGCATTATACGGGTAATAATGCATGTTATATTGATAATAATATAAGTAATAAGTATAATTATTATAGTTCTAGCGATAATAATTCCATTATATGGGTAATAATGCATGTTATATTGATAACAATATAAGTAATAAGTATAATTATTACAGTTCTAGCGATAATAACTGCATAATATGGGTAATAATGCACGTTATATTGCTAACAATATAAGTAATAAGTATAATTAGTACAGTTCTAGCGATAATAACTGCATTATATGGGTAATAATGCATGTTATATTGATAATATTGGGTGCAATAAGTATAATTATTATAGTTCTAGCGATAATAATAGTACAATATGGCTAATAGTGCATGTTATATTGATAATAATAAAAGTAATAAGTATATTTATTATAGTTCTATCGATAATAACTGCATAATATGGGTAATAATGCATGTTATATTGATGATAATAAAAGTACTATGTATATTTATTATAGTTCTAGCGATTATAACTGCATAAAATGCGTAATAATGCATGTTATATTGATAATAATATAAGTAATAAGTATAATTATTACAGTTCTAGCGATAATAACTGCATTATATGGGTAATAATGCATGTTATATTGATAATATTGGGAGTAATAAGTATAATTATTATAGTTCTAGCGATAATAATAGTAAAATATGGCTAATAGTGCATGTTGTATTGATAATAATAAAAGTAATAAGTATATTTATTATAGTTCTATCGATAATAACTGCATAATATGGGTAATAATGCATGTTATATTAATGACAATAAAAGTAATACGTATATTTATTATAGTTCTAGAGATAATAACTGCATAATATGGGTAATAATGCACGTTATATTGCTAATAATATAAGTTATAAGTATAATTATTACAGTTCTAGCGATAATAACTGCATTATATGGGTAATAATGCATGTTATATTGATAATAATAAAAGTAATAAGTATATTTATTATAGTTCTATCGATAATAACTGCATAATATGGGTAATAATGCATGTTATATTGATGATAATAAAAGTAGTAAGTATACTTATTATAGTTCTAGCGATAATAACTGCATAATATGGGTAATAATGCATGTTATATTGATAATAATATAAGTAATAAGTATAATTATTACAGTTCTAGCGATAATAACTGCATTATATGGGTAATAATGCACGTTATATAGCTAATAATGTAAGTAATAAGTATACTTATTACAGTTCTAGCGATAATAACTGCATTATAGGGGTAATAATGCATGTTATATTGATAATATTGGGAGTAATAAGTATAATTATTATAGTTCCAGCGATAATAATAGTACAATATGGCTAATAGTGCATGTTATATTGATAATAATAAAAGTAATAAGTATATTTATTACAGTTCTATCGATAATAACTGCATAATATGGGTAATAATGCATGTTATATTGATGATAATAAAAGTAATACGTATATTTATTATAGTTCTAGCGATAATAACTACATAATATGGGAAATAATGCATGTTATATTGATACTAATATAAGTAATAAGTATAATTATTACAGTTCTAGCGATAATAACTGCATTATATGGGTAATAATGCATGTTATATTGATGATAATAAAAGTAGTAAGTATATTTGTTATAGTTCTAGCGATTATAACTGCATAATATGGGCAATAATGCATGTTATATTGAGAATAATATAAGTAATAAGTATAATTATTACAGTTCTAGCGATAATAACTGCATAATATGGGTAATAATGCATGTTATATTGATGATAATAAAAGTAATACGTATATTTATTATAGTTCTAGCGATAATAACTGCATAATATGGGAAATAATGCACGTTATATTGAGAATAATATAAGTAATAAATATAATTATTACAGTTCTAGCGATAATAACTGCATTATATGGGTAATAATGCACGTTATATTGCTAATAATATAAGTAATAAGTATAATTATTACAGTTCTAGCGATAATAACTGCATTATATGGGTAATAATGCATGTTATATCGATAATATCGGGAGCAATATGTATAATTATTATAGTTCTAGCGATAATAATAGTACAATATGGCTAATAGTGCATGCTATATTGATAATAATAAAAGCAATAAGTATATTTATTACAGTTCTATCGATAATAACTGCATAATATGGGTAATAATGCATGTTATATTGATGATAATAAAAGTAATACGTATATTTATTATAGTTCTAGCGATAATAACTGCATAATATGGGAAATAATGCATGTTATATTGATACTAATATAAGTAATAAGTATAATAATTACAGTTCTAGCGATAATACTAGTAAAATATGGCTTAGAGTGCCTGTTATATTGATAGTAATAAAAGTAATCAGTACATTTATTATACTTCTGTCGATAATAACTGCATTATACGGGTAATAATGCATGTTATATTGATAATAATATAAGTAATAAGTATAATTATTATAGTTCTAGCGATAATAATTCCATTATATGGGTAATAATGCATGTTATATTGATAACAATATAAGTAATAAGTATAATTATTACAGTTCTAGCGATAATAACTGCATAATATGGGTAATAATGCACGTTATATTGCTAACAATATAAGTAATAAGTATAATTAGTACAGTTCTAGCGATAATAACTGCATTATATGGGTAATAATGCATGTTATATTGATAATATTGGGAGTAATAAGTATAATTATTATAGTTCTAGCGATAATGATAGTAAAATATGGCTAATAGTGCATGTTATATTGATAATAATAAAAGTAATAAGTATATTTATTACAGTTCTATCGATAATAACTGCATAATATGGGTAATAATGCATGCTATATTGATAATATTGGGAGTAATAATGATAATTAATATAGTTCTAGCGATAATGATAGTAAAATATGGCTAATAGTGCATGTTATATTGATAATAATAAAAGTAATAAGTATATTTATTACAGTTCTATCGATAATAACTGCATAATATGGGTTAAATGCATGTTATATTGATGATAATAAAAGTAATACGTATATTTATTATAGTTCTAGCGATAATGACTGCATAATATGGGTAATAATGCATGTTATATTGATGATAATAAAAGTACTAAGTATATTTATTATAGTTCTAGCGATAATAACTGCATAATATGCGTAATAATGCATGTTATATTGATAATAATATAAGTAATAAGTATAATTATTATAGTTCTAGCGATAATAACTGCATTATAGGGGTAATAATGCATGTTATATTGATAATATTGGGAGTAATAAGTATAATTATTATAGTTCTAGCGATAATAATAGTAAAATATGGCTAATAGTGCATGCTATATTGATAATAATAAAAGCAATAAGTATATTCATTTCAGTTCTATCGATAATAACTGCATAATATGGGTAATAATGCATGTTATATTGATGATAATAAAAGTAATAAGTATATTTATTATAGTTCTATCGATAAGAACTGCATAATATGGGTAATAATGCATGTTATATTGATGATAATAAAAGTACTAAGTATATTTATTATAGTTCTAGCGATTATAACTGCATAATATGCGTAATAATGCATGTTATATTGATAACAATATAAGTAATAAGTATAATTATTACAGTTCTAGCGATAATAACTGCATAATATGGGTAATAATGCACGTTATATTGCTAACAATATAAGTAATAAGAATAATTAGTACAGTTCTAGCGATAATAACTGCATTATATGGGTAATTATGCATGTTATATTGATAATATTGGGTGCAATAAGTATAATTATTATAGTTCTAGCGTTAATAATAGTACAATATGGCTAATGGTGCATGTTATATTGATAATAATAAAAGTAATAAGTATATTTATTATAGTTCTATCGATAATAACTGCATAATATGGGTAATAATGCATGTTATATTGATGATAATAAAAGTACTAAGTATATTTATTATAGTTCTAGCGATTATAACTGCATAATATGCGTAATAATGCATGTTATATTGATAATAATATAAGTAATAAGTATAATTATTACAGTTCTAGCGATAATAACTGCATTATATGGGTAATAATGCATGTTATATTGATAATATTGGGAGTAATAAGTATAATTATTATAGTTCTAGCGATAATGATAGTAAAATATGGCTAACAGTGCATGTTATATTGATAATAATAAAAGTAATACGTATATTTATTATAGTTCTAGCGGTAATAACTGCATAATATGGGTAATAATGCATGTTATATTGATAATAATATAAGTAGTAAGTATAATTATTACAGTTCTAGCGATAATAACTGCATTATATGGGTGATAATGCATGTTATATTGATAACATTCGGAGTAATAAGTATAATTATTATAGTTCCAGCGATAATAACTGCATTATATGGGTAATAATGCACGTTATATTGCTAATAATGTAAGTAATAAGTATAATTATTACAGTTCTAGGGATAATAACTGCATTATATGGGTAATAATGCAGGTTATATTGCTAATAATGTAAGTAATAAGTATAATTATTACAGTTCTAGCGATAATAACTGCATTATATGGGTAATAATGCATGTCATATTGATAATATCGGGAGTAATAAGTCTAATTATTATAGTTCTAGCGATAATAATAGTAAAATATGGCTAATAGTGCATGTTATATTGATAATAATAAAAGTAATAAGTATATTTATTACAGTTCTATCGATAATAACTGCATAATATGGGTAATAATGCATGTTATATTCATGATAATAAAAGTAATACGTATATTTATTATAGTTCTAGCGATAATAACTGCATAATATGGGTAATAATGCATGTTATATTGATAATAATATAAGTAATAAGTATAATTATTACAGTTCTAGCGATAATAACTGCATTATATGGGTAATAATGCACGTTATATTGCTGATAATATAAGTAATAAGTATAATTATTACAGTTCTAGCGATAATACTAGTAAAATATGGCTTAGAGTGCCTGTTATATTGAGAATAATATAAGTAATAGGTATAATTATTACAGTTCTAGCGATAATAACTGCATTATATGGGTAATAATGCATGTTATATTGATAATAATATAAGTAATAAGTATAATTATTACAGTTCTAGCGATAATAACTGCATTATATGGGTAATAATGCATGTTATATTGATAATATTGGGAGTAATAAGTATAATTATTATAGTTCTAGCGATAATAATAGTAAAATATGGCTAATAGTGCATGTTGTATTGATAATAATAAAAGTAATAAGTATATTTATTATAGTTCTATCGATAATAACTGCATAATATGGGTAATAATGCATGTTATATTAATGACAATAAAAGTAATACGTATATTTATTATAGTTCTAGAGATAATAACTGCATAATATGGGTAATAATGCACGTTATATTGCTAATAATATAAGTTATAAGTATAATTATTACAGTTCTAGCGATAATAACTGCATTATATGGGTAATAATGCATGTTATATTGATAATAATAAAAGTAATAAGTATATTTATTATAGTTCTATCGATAATAACTGCATAATATGGGTAATAATGCATGTTATATTGATGATAATAAAAGTAGTAAGTATACTTATTATAGTTCTAGCGATAATAACTGCATAATATGGGTAATAATGCATGTTATATTGATAATAACATAAGTAATAAGTATAATTATTACAGTTCTAGCGATAATAACTGCATTATATGGGTAATAATGCACGTTATATAGCTAATAATGTAAGTAATAAGTATACTTATTACAGTTCTAGCGATAATAACTGCATTATAGGGGTAATAATGCATGTTATATTGATAATATTGGGAGTAATAAGTATAATTATTATAGTTCCAGCGATAATAATAGTACAATATGGCTAATAGTGCATGTTATATTGATAATAATAAAAGTAATAAGTATATTTATTACAGTTCTATCGATAATAACTGCATAATATGGGTAATAATGCATGTTATATTGATGATAATAAAAGTAATACGTATATTTATTATAGTTCTAGCGATAATAACTACATAATATGGGAAATAATGCATGTTATATTGATACTAATATAAGTAATAAGTATAATTATTACAGTTCTAGCGATAATAACTGCATTATATGGGTAATAATGCATGTTATATTGATGATAATAAAAGTAGTAAGTATATTTGTTATAGTTCTAGCGATTATAACTGCATAATATGGGCAATAATGCATGTTATATTGAGAATAATATAAGTAATAAGTATAATTATTACAGTTCTAGCGATAATAACTGCATAATATGGGTAATAATGCATGTTATATTGATGATAATAAAAGTAATACGTATATTTATTATAGTTCTAGCGATAATAACTGCATAATATGGGAAATAATGCACGTTATATTGAGAATAATATAAGTAATAAATATAATTATTACAGTTCTAGCGATAATAACTGCATTATATGGGTAATAATGCACGTTATATTGCTAATAATATAAGTAATAAGTATAATTATTACAGTTCTAGCGATAATAACTGCATTATATGGGTAATAATGCATGTTATATCGATAATATCGGGAGCAATATGTATAATTATTATAGTTCTAGCGATAATAATAGTACAATATGGCTAATAGTGCATGCTATATTGATAATAATAAAAGCAATAAGTATATTTATTACAGTTCTATCGATAATAACTGCATAATATGGGTAATAATGCATGTTATATTGATGATAATAAAAGTAATACGTATATTTATTATAGTTCTAGCGATAATAACTGCATAATATGGGAAATAATGCATGTTATATTGATACTAATATAAGTAATAAGTATAATAATTACAGTTCTAGCGATAATACTAGTAAAATATGGCTTAGAGTGCCTGTTATATTGATAGTAATAAAAGTAATCAGTACATTTATTATACTTCTGTCGATAATAACTGCATTATACGGGTAATAATGCATGTTATATTGATAATAATATAAGTAATAAGTATAATTATTATAGTTCTAGCGATAATAATTCCATTATATGGGTAATAATGCATGTTATATTGATAACAATATAAGTAATAAGTATAATTATTACAGTTCTAGCGATAATAACTGCATAATATGGGTAATAATGCACGTTATATTGCTAACAATATAAGTAATAAGTATAATTAGTACAGTTCTAGCGATAATAACTGCATTATATGGGTAATAATGCATGTTATATTGATAATATTGGGAGTAATAAGTATAATTATTATAGTTCTAGCGATAATGATAGTAAAATATGGCTAATAGTGCATGTTATATTGATAATAATAAAAGTAATAAGTATATTTATTACAGTTCTATCGATAATAACTGCATAATATGGGTAATAATGCATGCTATATTGATAATATTGGGAGTAATAATGATAATTAATATAGTTCTAGCGATAATGATAGTAAAATATGGCTAATAGTGCATGTTATATTGATAATAATAAAAGTAATAAGTATATTTATTACAGTTCTATCGATAATAACTGCATAATATGGGTTAAATGCATGTTATATTGATGATAATAAAAGTAATACGTATATTTATTATAGTTCTAGCGATAATGACTGCATAATATGGGTAATAATGCATGTTATATTGATAATATCGGGAGTAATAAGTATAATTATTATAGTTCTAGCGATAATAACTGCATTATATGTGTAATAATGCATGTTATATTGATAATATCGGGTGCAATAAGTACAATTATTATAGTTCTAGCGATAATAATAGTACAATATGGCTAATAGTGCATGTTATATTGATAATAATAAAAGTAATAAGTATATTTATTATAGTTCTGTCGATAATAACTGCATAATATGGGTAATAATGCATGTTATATTGATGATAATAAAAGTAATACGTATATTTATTATAGTTCTAGCGATAATAACTGCATAATATGCGTAATAATGCATGTTATATTGATAATAATATAAGTAATAAGTATAATTATTATAGCTCTAGCGATAATAATAGTAAAATATGGCTAATAGTGCATGCTATATTGATAATAATAAAAGCAATAAGTATATTCATTTCAGTTCTATCGATAATAACTGCATAATATGGGTAATAATGCATGTTATATTGATGATAATAAAAGTAATAAGTATATTTATTATAGTTCTATCGATAAGAACTGCATAATATGGGTAATAATGCATGTTATATTGATGATAATAAAAGTACTAAGTATATTTATTATAGTTCTAGCGATTATAACTGCATAATATGCGTAATAATGCATGTTATATTGATAACAATATAAGTAATAAGTATAATTATTACAGTTCTAGCGATAATAACTGCATAATATGGGTAATAATGCACGTTATATTGCTAACAATATAAGTAATAAGAATAATTAGTACAGTTCTAGCGATAATAACTGCATTATATGGGTAATTATGCATGTTATATTGATAATATTGGGTGCAATAAGTATAATTATTATAGTTCTAGCGTTAATAATAGTACAATATGGCTAATGGTGCATGTTATATTGATAATAATAAAAGTAATAAGTATATTTATTATAGTTCTATCGATAATAACTGCATAATATGGGTAATAATGCATGTTATATTGATGATAATAAAAGTACTAAGTATATTTATTATAGTTCTAGCGATTATAACTGCATAATATGCGTAATAATGCATGTTATATTGATAATAATATAAGTAATAAGTATAATTATTACAGTTCTAGCGATAATAACTGCATTATATGGGTAATAATGCATGTTATATTGATAATATTGGGAGTAATAAGTATAATTATTATAGTTCTAGCGATAATGATAGTAAAATATGGCTAACAGTGCATGTTATATTGATAATAATAAAAGTAATACGTATATTTATTATAGTTCTAGCGGTAATAACTGCATAATATGGGTAATAATGCATGTTATATTGATAATAATATAAGTAGTAAGTATAATTATTACAGTTCTAGCGATAATAACTGCATTATATGGGTGATAATGCATGTTATATTGATAACATTCGGAGTAATAAGTATAATTATTATAGTTCCAGCGATAATAACTGCATTATATGGGTAATAATGCACGTTATATTGCTAATAATGTAAGTAATAAGTATAATTATTACAGTTCTAGGGATAATAACTGCATTATATGGGTAATAATGCAGGTTATATTGCTAATAATGTAAGTAATAAGTATAATTATTACAGTTCTAGCGATAATAACTGCATTATATGGGTAATAATGCATGTCATATTGATAATATCGGGAGTAATAAGTCTAATTATTATAGTTCTAGCGATAATAATAGTAAAATATGGCTAATAGTGCATGTTATATTGATAATAATAAAAGTAATAAGTATATTTATTACAGTTCTATCGATAATAACTGCATAATATGGGTAATAATGCATGTTATATTCATGATAATAAAAGTAATACGTATATTTATTATAGTTCTAGCGATAATAACTGCATAATATGGGTAATAATGCATGTTATATTGATAATAATATAAGTAATAAGTATAATTATTACAGTTCTAGCGATAATAACTGCATTATATGGGTAATAATGCACGTTATATTGCTGATAATATAAGTAATAAGTATAATTATTACAGTTCTAGCGATAATACTAGTAAAATATGGCTTAGAGTGCCTGTTATATTGAGAATAATATAAGTAATAGGTATAATTATTACAGTTCTAGCGATAATAACTGCATTATATGGGTAATAATGCATGTTATATTGATAATAATATAAGTAATAAGTATAATTATTACAGTTCTAGCGATAATAACTGCATAATAGGGGTAATAATGCATGTTATATTGATAATATTGGGAGTAATAAGTATAATTATTATAGTTCTAGCGATAATAATAGTAAAATATGGCTAATAGTGCATGTTATATTGATAATAATAAAAGTAATAATTACATTTATTATAGTTCTATCGATAATAACTGCATAATATGGGTAATAATGCATGTTATATTCATGATAATAAAAGTAATACGTATATTTATTATAGTTCTGGCGATAATAACTGCATAATATGCGTAATAATGCATGTTATATTGATAATAATATAAGTAATAAGTATAATTATTACAGTTCTAGCGATAATAACTGCATTATATGGGTAATAATGCACGTTATATTGCTGATAATATAAGTAATAAGTATAATTATTACAGTTCTAGCGATAATACTAGTAAAATATGGCTTAGAGTGCCTGTTATATTGAGAATAATATAAGTAATAGGTATAATTATTACAGTTCTAGCGATAATAACTGCATTATATGGGTAATAATGCATGTTATATTGATAATAATATAAGTAATAAGTATAATTATTACAGTTCTAGCGATAATAACTGCATAATAGGGGTAATAATGCATGTTATATTGATAATATTGGGAGTAATAAGTATAATTATTATAGTTCTAGCGATAATAATAGTACAATATGGCTAATAGTGCATGTTATATTGATAATAATAAAAGTAATAAGTATATTTATTACAGTTCTATCGATAATAACTGCATTATATGGGTAATAATGCACGTTATATTGCTGATAATATAAGTAATAAGTATAATTATTACAGTTCTAGCGATAATACTAGTAAAATATGGCTTAGAGTGCCTGTTATATTGATAATAATAAAAGTAATAAGTATATTTATTATACTTCTGTCGATCATAACTGCATTATATGGGTAATAATGCATGTTATATTGAGAATAATATAAGTAATAGGTATAATTATTACAGTTCTAGCGATAAGAACTGCATTATATGGGTAATAATGCACGTTATATTGCTGATAATATAAGTAATAAGTATAATTATTACAGTTCTAGCGATAATAACTGCATTATATGGGTAATAATGCATGTTATATTGATAATATCGGGAGTAATAAGTATAATTATTATAGGTCTAGCGATAATAATAGTACAATATGGCTAATAGTGCATGTTATACTGATTATAATAAAAGTAATAACTATATTTATTATAGTTCTATCGATAAGAACTGCATAATATGGGTAATAATGCATGTTATATTGATGATAATAAAAGTAGAAAGTATACTTATTATAGTTCTAGGGATAATAACTGCTTAATATGGGTAATAATGCATGTTATATTGATAATAATATAAGTAATAAGTATAATTATTACAGTTCTAGCGATAATAACTGCATTATATGGGTAATAATGCATGTTATATTGATAATATTGGGAGTAATATGTATAATTATTATAGTTCTAGCGATAATAACTGCATTATATGGGTTATAATGCACGTTATATTGCTAATAATGTAAGTAATAAGTATAATTATTACAGTTCTAGCGATAATAACTGCATTATATGGGTAATAAAGCACGTTATATTGCTAATAATGTAAGTAATAAGTATAATTATTACAGTTCTAGCGATAATAACTGCATTATATGGGTAATAATGCATGTCATATTGATAATATCGGGAGTAATAAGTATAATTATTATAGTTCTAGCGATAATAATAGTAAAATATGGCTAATAGTGCATGTTATATTGATAATAATAAAAGTAATAAGAATATTTATTACAGTTCTATCGATAATAACTGCATAATGTGGGTAATAATGCATGTTATATTCATGATAATAAAAGTAATACGTATATTTATTATAGTTCTAGCGATAATAACTGCATAATATGGGTAATAATGCATGTTATATTGATAATAATATAAGTAATAAGTATAATTATTACAGTTCTAGCGATAATAACTGCATTATATGGGTTATAATGCATGTTATATTGATAATATTGGGAGTAATATGTATAGTTATTATAGTTCTAGCGATAATAACTGCATTATATGGGTTATAATGCACGTTATATTGCTAATAATGTAAGTAATAAGTATAATTATTACAGTTCTAGCGATAATAACTGCATTATATGGGTAATAATGCACGTTATATTGCTAATAATGTAAGTAATAAGTATAATTATTACAGTTCTAGCGATAATAACTGCATTATATGGGTAATAATGCATGTCATATTGATAATATCGGGAGTAATAAGTATAATTATTATAGTTCCAGCGATAATAATAGTACAATATGGCTAATAGTGCATGTTATATTGATAATAATAAAAGTAATAAGTATATTTATTACAGTTCTATCGATAATAACTGCATAATATGGGTAATAATGCATGTTATATTGATGATAATAAAAGTAATAAGTATAATTATTACAGTTCTAGCGATAATAACTGCATTATATGGGTAATAATGCACGTTATATTGCTGATAATATAAGTAATAAGTATAATTATTACAGTTCTAGCGATAATAACTGCATTATATGGGTAATAATGCATGTTATATTGAGAATAATATAAGTAATAGGTATAATTATTACAGTTCTAGCGATAAGAACTGCATTATATGGGTAATAATGCACGTTATATTGCTGATAATATAAGTAATAAGTGTAATTATTACAGTTCTAGCGATAATAACTGCATTATATGGGTAATAATGCATGTTATATTGATAATATCGGGAGTAATAAGTATAATTATTATAGGTCTAGCGATAATAATAGTACAATATGGCTAATAGTGCATGTTATATTGATTATAATAAAAGTAATAACTATATTTATTATAGTTCTATCGATAAGAACTGCATAATATGGGTAATAATGCATGTTATATTGATGATAATAAAAGTAGAAAGTATACTTATTATAGTTCTAGCGATAATAACTGCTTAATATGGGTAATAATGCATGTTATATTGATAATAATATAAGTAATAAGTATAATTATTACAGTTCTAGCGATAATAACTGCATAGTATGGGTAATAATGCACGTTATATTGCTAATAATGTAAGTAATAAGTATAATTATTACAGTTCTAGCGATAATAACTGCATTATAGGGGTAATAATGCATGTTATATTGATAATATTGGGAGTAATAAGTATAATTATTATAGGTCTAGCGATAATAATAGTAAAATATGGCTAATAGTGCATGTTATATTGATAATAATAAAAGTAATAAGTATATTTATTACAGTTCTATCGATAATAACTGCATAATATGGGTAATAATGCATGTTATATTGATGATAATAAAAGTAATACGTATATTTATTATAGTTCTAGCGATAATAACTGCATAATATGGGTAATAATGCACGTTATATTGCTAATAATGTAAGTAATAAGTATAATTATTACAGTTCTAGCGATAATAACTGAAATTATATGGGAAATAATGCACGTTATATTGCTAATAATGTAAATAATAAGTATAATTATTACAGTTCTAGCGATAATAACTGCATTATATGGGTAATAATGCATGTCATATTGATAATATCGGGAGTAATAAGTGTAATTATTATAGTTCTAGCGATAATAATAGTAAAATATGGCTAATAGTGCATGTTATATTAATAATAATAAAAGTAATAAGTATATTTATTATAGCTCTATCGATAACAACTGCACAATATGGGTAATAATGCATGTTATACTGATGATAATAAAAGTAGTAAGTATATTTGTTATAGTTCTAGCGATTGTAACTGCATAATATGCGTAATAATGCATGTTATATTGATAATAATATAAGTAATAAGTATAATTATTATAGTTCTAGCGATAATAACTGCATAATATGGGTAATAATGCATGTTATATTGATAATAATATAAGTAATAAGTATAATTATTACAGTTCTAGCGATAATAACTGCATTATATGGGTAATAATGCATGTTATATTGATAATATCGGGAGTAATAAGTATAATTATTATAGTTCTAGCGATAATAATAGTAAAATATGGCTAATAGTGCATGTTATATTGATAATAATAAAAGTAATAAGTACATTTATTATAGTTCTATCGATAATAACTGCATAATATGGGTAATAATGCATGTTATATTCATGATAATAAAAGTAATACGTATATTTATTATAGTTCTAGCGATAATAACTGCATAATATGGGTAATAATGCATGTTATATTGATGATAATAAAAGTAGAAAGTATACTTATTATAGTTCTAGGGATAATAACTGCTTAATATGGGTAATAATGCATGTTATATTGATAATAATATAAGTAATAAGTATAATTATTACAGTTCTAGCGATAATAACTGCATTATATGGGTAATAATGCATGTTATATTGATAATAATATAAGTAATAAGTATAATTATTACAGTTCTAGCGATAATAACTGCATAATAGGGGTAATAATGCACGTTATATTGCTAATAATGTAAGTAATAAGTATAATTATTACAGTTCTAGCGATAATAACTCCATTATATGGGTAATAATGCATGTCATATTGATAATATCGGGAGTAATAAGTATAATTATTATAGTTCTAGCGATAATAATAGTAAAATATGGCTAATAGTGCATGTTATATTGATAATAATAAAAGTAATAAGAATATTTATTACAGTTCTATCGATAATAACTGCATTATATGGGTAATAATGCACGTTATATTGCTGATAATAAAAGTAATAAGTATAATTATTATAGTTCTATCGATAAGAACTGCATAATATGGGTAATAATGCATGTTATATTGATGATAATAAAAGTACTAAGTATATTTATTATAGTTCTAGCGATTATAACTGCATAATATGCGTAATAATGCATGTTATATTGATAACATGATAAGTAATAAGTATAATTATTACAGTTCTAGCGATAATAACTGCATAATATGGGTAATAATGCACGTTATATTGCTAACAATATAAGTAATAAGAATAATTAGTACAGTTCTAGCGATAATAACTGCATTATATGGGTAATTATGCATGTTATATTGATAATATTGGGTGCAATAAGTATAATTATTATAGTTCTAGCGTTAATAATAGTACAATATGGCTAATGGTGCATGTTATATTGATAATAATAAAAGTAATAAGTATATTTATTATAGTTCTATCGATAATAACTGCATAATATGGGTAATAATGCATGTTATATTGATGATAATAAAAGTACTAAGTATATTTATTATAGTTCTAGCGATTATAACTGCATAATATGCGTAATAATGCATGTTATATTGATAATAATATAAGTAATAAGTATAATTATTACAGTTCTAGCGATAATAACTGCATTATATGGGTAATAATGCATGTTATATTGATAATATTGGGAGTAATAAGTATAATTATTATAGTTCTAGCGATAATGATAGTAAAATATGGCTAACAGTGCATGTTATATTGATAATAATAAAAGTAATACGTATATTTATTATAGTTCTAGCGGTAATAACTGCATAATATGGGTAATAATGCATGTTATATTGATAATAATATAAGTAGTAAGTATAATTATTACAGTTCTAGCGATAATAACTGCATTATATGGGTGATAATGCATGTTATATTGATAACATTCGGAGTAATAAGTATAATTATTATAGTTCCAGCGATAATAACTGCATTATATGGGTAATAATGCACGTTATATTGCTAATAATGTAAGTAATAAGTATAATTATTACAGTTCTAGGGATAATAACTGCATTATATGGGTAATAATGCAGGTTATATTGCTAATAATGTAAGTAATAAGTATAATTATTACAGTTCTAGCGATAATAACTGCATTATATGGGTAATAATGCATGTCATATTGATAATATCGGGAGTAATAAGTCTAATTATTATAGTTCTAGCGATAATAATAGTAAAATATGGCTAATAGTGCATGTTATATTGATAATAATAAAAGTAATAAGTATATTTATTACAGTTCTATCGATAATAACTGCATAATATGGGTAATAATGCATGTTATATTCATGATAATAAAAGTAATACGTATATTTATTATAGTTCTAGCGATAATAACTGCATAATATGGGTAATAATGCATGTTATATTGATAATAATATAAGTAATAAGTATAATTATTACAGTTCTAGCGATAATAACTGCATAATAGGGGTAATAATGCATGTTATATTGATAATATTGGGAGTAATAAGTATAATTATTATAGTTCTAGCGATAATAATAGTACAATATGGCTAATAGTGCATGTTATATTGATAATAATAAAAGTAATAAGTATATTTATTACAGTTCTATCGATAATAACTGCATAATATGGGTAATAATGCATGTTATATTGATGATAATAAAAGTAATACGTATATTTATTATAGTTCTAGAGATAATAACTGCATAATATGGGTAATAATGCATGTTATATTGATAATAATATAAGTAATAAGTATAATTATTACAGTTCTAGCGATAATAACTGCATAATAGGGGTAATAATGCATGTTATATTGATAATATTGGGAGTAATAAGTATAATTATTATAGTTCTAGCGATAATAATAGTACAATATGGCTAATAGTGCATGTTATATTGATAATAATAAAAGTAATAAGTATATTTATTACAGTTCTATCGATAATAACTGCATAATATGGGTAATAATGCATGTTATATTGATGATAATAAAAGTAATACGTATATTTATTATAGTTCTAGAGATAATAACTGCATAATATGGGTAATAATGCATGTTATATTGATAATAATATAAGTAATAAGTATAATTATTACAGTTCTAGCGATAATAACTGCATTATATGGGTAATAATGCACGTTATATTGCTGATAATATAAGTAATAAGTATAATTATTACAGTTCTAGCGATAATACTAGTAAAATATGGCTTAGAGTGCCTGTTATATTGAGAATAATATAAGTAATAGGTATAATTATTACAGTTCTAGCGATAATAACTGCATTATATGGGTAATAATGCATGTTATATTGATAATAATATAAGTAATAAGTATAATTATTACAGTTCTAGCGATAATAACTGCATAATAGGGGTAATAATGCATGTTATATTGATAATATTGGGAGTAATAAGTATAATTATTATAGTTCTAGCGATAATAATAGTACAATATGGCTAATAGTGCATGTTATATTGATAATAATAAAAGTAATAAGTATATTTATTACAGTTCTATCGATAATAACTGCATTATATGGGTAATAATGCACGTTATATTGCTGATAATATAAGTAATAAGTATAATTATTACAGTTCTAGCGATAATAACTGCATTATATGGGTAATAATGCATGTTATATTGATAATATCGGGAGTAATAAGTATAATTATTATAGGTCTAGCGATAATAATAGTACAATATGGCTAATAGTGCATGTTATACTGATTATAATAAAAGTAATAACTATATTTATTATAGTTCTATCGATAAGAACTGCATAATATGGGTAATAATGCATGTTATATTGATGATAATAAAAGTAGAAAGTATACTTATTATAGTTCTAGGGATAATAACTGCTTAATATGGGTAATAATGCATGTTATATTGATAATAATATAAGTAATAAGTATAATTATTACAGTTCTAGCGATAATAACTGCATTATATGGGTTATAATGCATGTTATATTGATAATATTGGGAGTAATATGTATAGTTATTATAGTTCTAGCGATAATAACTGCATTATATGGGTTATAATGCACGTTATATTGCTAATAATGTAAGTAATAAGTATAATTATTACAGTTCTAGCGATAATAACTGCATTATATGGGTAATAATGCACGTTATATTGCTAATAATGTAAGTAATAAGTATAATTATTTCAGTTCTAGCGATAATAACTGCATTATATGGGTAATAATGCATGTCATATTGATAATATCGGGAGTAATAAGTATAATTATTATAGTTCTAGCGATAATAATAGTAAAATATGGTTAATAGTGCATGTTATATTGATAATAATAAAAGTAATAAGAATATTTATTACAGTTCTATCGATAATAACTGCATAATATGGGTAATAATGCATGTTATATTCATGATAATAAAAGTAATACGTATATTTATTATAGTTCTAGCGATAATAACTGCATAATATGGGTAATAATGCATGTTATATTGATAATAATATAAGTAATAAGTATAATTATTACAGTTCTAGCGATAATAACTGCATTATATGGGTAATAATGCACGTTATATTGCTGATAATATAAGTAATAAGTATAATTATTACAGTTCTAGCGATAATACTAGTAAAATATGGCTTAGAGTGCCTGTTATATTGATAATAATAAAAGTAATAAGTATATTTATTATACTTCTGTCGATCATAACTGCATTATATGGGTAATAATGCATGTTATATTGAGAATAATATAAGTAATAGGTATAATTATTACAGTTCTAGCGATAAGAACTGCATTATATGGGTAATAATGCACGTTATATTGCTGATAATATAAGTAATAAGTGTAATTATTACAGTTCTAGCGATAATAACTGCATTATATGGGTAATAATGCATGTTATATTGATAATATCGGGAGTAATAAGTATAATTATTATAGGTCTAGCGATAATAATAGTACAATATGGCTAATAGTGCATGTTATATTGATTATAATAAAAGTAATAACTATATTTATTATAGTTCTATCGATAAGAACTGCATAATATGGGTAATAATGCATGTTATATTGATGATAATAAAAGTAGAAAGTATACTTATTATAGTTCTAGCGATAATAACTGCTTAATATGGGTAATAATGCATGTTATATTGATAATAATATAAGTAATAAGTATAATTATTACAGTTCTAGCGATAATAACTGCATAGTATGGGTAATAATGCACGTTATATTGCTAATAATGTAAGTAATAAGTATAATTATTACAGTTCTAGCGATAATAACTGCATTATAGGGGTAATAATGCATGTTATATTGATAATATTGGGAGTAATAAGTATAATTATTATAGTTCTAGCGATAATAATAGTAAAATATGGCTAATAGTGCATGTTATATTGATAATAATAAAAGTAATAAGTATATTTATTACAGTTCTATCGATAATAACTGCATAATATGGGTAATAATGCATGTTATATTGATGATAATAAAAGTAATACGTATATTTATTATAGTTCTAGCGATAATAACTGCATAATATGGGTAATAATGCACGTTATATTGCTAATAATGTAAGTAATAAGTATAATTATTACAGTTCTAGCGATAATAACTGAAATTATATGGGAAATAATGCACGTTATATTGCTAATAATGTAAGTAATAAGTATAATTATTACAGTTCTAGCGATAATAACTGCATTATATGGGTAATAATGCATGTCATATTGATAATATCGGGAGTAATAAGTGTAATTATTATAGTTCTAGCGATAATAATAGTAAAATATGGCTAATAGTGCATGTTATATTAATAATAATAAAAGTAATAAGTATATTTATTATAGCTCTATCGATAACAACTGCACAATATGGGTAATAATGCATGTTATACTGATGATAATAAAAGTAGTAAGTATATTTGTTATAGTTCTAGCGATTATAACTGCATAATATGCGTAATAATGCATGTTATATTGATAATAATATAAGTAATAAGTATAATTATTATAGTTCTAGCGATAATAACTGCATAATATGGGTAATAATGCATGTTATACTGATAATAATATAAGTAATAAGTATAATTATTACAGTTCTAGCGATAATAACTGCATTATATGGGTAATAATGCATGTTATATTGATAATATCGGGAGTAATAAGTATAATTATTATAGTTCTAGCGATAATAATAGTAAAATATGGCTAATAGTGCATGTTATATTGATAATAATAAAAGTAATAAGTATATTTATTATACTTCTGTCGATCATAACTGCATTATATGGGTAATAATGCATGTTATATTGCGAATAATATAAGTAATAGGTATAATTATTACAGTTCTAGCGATAAGAACTGCATTATATGGGTAATAATGCACGTTATATTGCTGATAATATAAGTAATAAGTATAATTATTACAGTTCTAGCGATAATAACTGCATTATATGGGTAATAATGCATGTTATATTGATAATATCGGGAGTAATAAGTATAATTATTATAGGTCTAGCGATAATAATAGTACAATATGGCTAATAGTGCATGTTATACTGATTATAATAAAAGTAATAACTATATTTATTATAGTTCTATCGATAAGAACTGCATAATATGGGTAATAATGCATGTTATATTGATGATAATCAAAGTAGAAAGTATACTTATTATAGTTCTAGGGATAATAACTGCTTAATATGGGTAATAATGCATGTTATATTGATAATAATATAAGTAATAAGTATAATTATTACAGTTCTAGCGATAATAACTGCATTATATGGGTAATAATGCATGTTATATTGATAATATTGGGAGTAATATGTATAATTATTATAGTTCTAGCGATAATAACTGCATTATATGGGTTATAATGCACGTTATATTGCTAATAATGTAAGTAATAAGTATAATTATTACAGTTCTAGCGATAATAACTGCATTATATGGGTAATAATGCACGTTATATTGCTAATAATGTAAGTAATAAGTATAATTATTACAGTTCTAGCGATAATAACTGCATTATATGGGTAATAATGCATGTCATATTGATAATATCGGGAGTAATAAGTATAATTATTATAGTTCTAGCGATAATAATAGTAAAATATGGCTAATAGTGCATGTTATATTGATAATAATAAAAGTAATAAGAATATTTATTACAGTTCTATCGATAATAACTGCATTATATGGGTAATAATGCACGTTATATTGCTGATAATAAAAGTAATAAGTATAATTATTATAGTTCTATCGATAAGAACTGCATAATATGGGTAATAATGCATGTTATATTGATGATAATAAAAGTACTAAGTATATTTATTATAGTTCTAGCGATTATAACTGCATAATATGCGTAATAATGCATGTTATATTGATAACATGATAAGTAATAAGTATAATTATTACAGTTCTAGCGATAATAACTGCATAATATGGGTAATAATGCACGTTATATTGCTAACAATATAAGTAATAAGAATAATTAGTACAGTTCTAGCGATAATAACTGCATTATATGGGTAATTATGCATGTTATATTGATAATATTGGGTGCAATAAGTATAATTATTATAGTTCTAGCGTTAATAATAGTACAATATGGCTAATGGTGCATGTTATATTGATAATAATAAAAGTAATAAGTATATTTATTATAGTTCTATCGATAATAACTGCATAATATGGGTAATAATGCATGTTATATTGATGATAATAAAAGTACTAAGTATATTTATTATAGTTCTAGCGATTATAACTGCATAATATGCGTAATAATGCATGTTATATTGATAATAATATAAGTAATAAGTATAATTATTACAGTTCTAGCGATAATAACTGCATTATATGGGTAATAATGCATGTTATATTGATAATATTGGGAGTAATAAGTATAATTATTATAGTTCTAGCGATAATGATAGTAAAATATGGCTAACAGTGCATGTTATATTGATAATAATAAAAGTAATACGTATATTTATTATAGTTCTAGCGGTAATAACTGCATAATATGGGTAATAATGCATGTTATATTGATAATAATATAAGTAGTAAGTATAATTATTACAGTTCTAGCGATAATAACTGCATTATATGGGTGATAATGCATGTTATATTGATAACATTCGGAGTAATAAGTATAATTATTATAGTTCCAGCGATAATAACTGCATTATATGGGTAATAATGCACGTTATATTGCTAATAATGTAAGTAATAAGTATAATTATTACAGTTCTAGGGATAATAACTGCATTATATGGGTAATAATGCAGGTTATATTGCTAATAATGTAAGTAATAAGTATAATTATTACAGTTCTAGCGATAATAACTGCATTATATGGGTAATAATGCATGTCATATTGATAATATCGGGAGTAATAAGTCTAATTATTATAGTTCTAGCGATAATAATAGTAAAATATGGCTAATAGTGCATGTTATATTGATAATAATAAAAGTAATAAGTATATTTATTACAGTTCTATCGATAATAACTGCATAATATGGGTAATAATGCATGTTATATTCATGATAATAAAAGTAATACGTATATTTATTATAGTTCTAGCGATAATAACTGCATAATATGGGTAATAATGCATGTTATATTGATAATAATATAAGTAATAAGTATAATTATTACAGTTCTAGCGATAATAACTGCATAATAGGGGTAATAATGCATGTTATATTGATAATATTGGGAGTAATAAGTATAATTATTATAGTTCTAGCGATAATAATAGTACAATATGGCTAATAGTGCATGTTATATTGATAATAATAAAAGTAATAAGTATATTTATTACAGTTCTATCGATAATAACTGCATAATATGGGTAATAATGCATGTTATATTGATGATAATAAAAGTAATACGTATATTTATTATAGTTCTAGAGATAATAACTGCATAATATGGGTAATAATGCATGTTATATTGATAATAATATAAGTAATAAGTATAATTATTACAGTTCTAGCGATAATAACTGCATAATAGGGGTAATAATGCATGTTATATTGATAATATTGGGAGTAATAAGTATAATTATTATAGTTCTAGCGATAATAATAGTACAATATGGCTAATAGTGCATGTTATATTGATAATAATAAAAGTAATAAGTATATTTATTACAGTTCTATCGATAATAACTGCATAATATGGGTAATAATGCATGTTATATTGATGATAATAAAAGTAATACGTATATTTATTATAGTTCTAGAGATAATAACTGCATAATATGGGTAATAATGCATGTTATATTGATAATAATATAAGTAATAAGTATAATTATTACAGTTCTAGCGATAATAACTGCATTATATGGGTAATAATGCACGTTATATTGCTGATAATATAAGTAATAAGTATAATTATTACAGTTCTAGCGATAATACTAGTAAAATATGGCTTAGAGTGCCTGTTATATTGAGAATAATATAAGTAATAGGTATAATTATTACAGTTCTAGCGATAATAACTGCATTATATGGGTAATAATGCATGTTATAGTGATAATAATATAAGTAATAAGTATAATTATTACAGTTCTAGCGATAATAACTGCATAATAGGGGTAATAATGCATGTTATATTGATAATATTGGGAGTAATAAGTATAATTATTATAGTTCTAGCGATAATAATAGTACAATATGGCTAATAGTGCATGTTATATTGATAATAATAAAAGTAATAAGTATATTTATTACAGTTCTATCGATAATAACTGCATTATATGGGTAATAATGCACGTTATATTGCTGATAATATAAGTAATAAGTATAATTATTACAGTTCTAGCGATAATAACTGCATTATATGGGTAATAATGCATGTTATATTGATAATATCGGGAGTAATAAGTATAATTATTATAGGTCTAGCGATAATAATAGTACAATATGGCTAATAGTGCATGTTATACTGATTATAATAAAAGTAATAACTATATTTATTATAGTTCTATCGATAAGAACTGCATAATATGGGTAATAATGCATGTTATATTGATGATAATAAAAGTAGAAAGTATACTTATTATAGTTCTAGGGATAATAACTGCTTAATATGGGTAATAATGCATGTTATATTGATAATAATATAAGTAATAAGTATAATTATTACAGTTCTAGCGATAATAACTGCATTATATGGGTTATAATGCATGTTATATTGATAATATTGGGAGTAATATGTATAGTTATTATAGTTCTAGCGATAATAACTGCATTATATGGGTTATAATGCACGTTATATTGCTAATAATGTAAGTAATAAGTATAATTATTACAGTTCTAGCGATAATAACTGCATTATATGGGTAATAATGCACGTTATATTGCTAATAATGTAAGTAATAAGTATAATTATTACAGTTCTAGCGATAATAACTGCATTATATGGGTAATAATGCATGTCATATTGATAATATCGGGAGTAATAAGTATAATTATTATAGTTCTAGCGATAATAATAGTAAAATATGGCTAATAGTGCATGTTATATTGATAATAATAAAAGTAATAAGAATATTTATTACAGTTCTATCGATAATAACTGCATAATATGGGTAATAATGCATGTTATATTCATGATAATAAAAGTAATACGTATATTTATTATAGTTCTAGCGATAATAACTGCATAATATGGGTAATAATGCATGTTATATTGATAATAATATAAGTAATAAGTATAATTATTACAGTTCTAGCGATAATAACTGCATTATATGGGTAATAATGCACGTTATATTGCTGATAATATAAGTAATAAGTATAATTATTACAGTTCTAGCGATAATACTAGTAAAATATGGCTTAGAGTGCCTGTTATATTGATAATAATAAAAGTAATAAGTATATTTATTATACTTCTGTCGATCATAACTGCATTATATGGGTAATAATGCATGTTATATTGAGAATAATATAAGTAATAGGTATAATTATTACAGTTCTAGCGATAAGAACTGCATTATATGGGTAATAATGCACGTTATATTGCTGATAATATAAGTAATAAGTGTAATTATTACAGTTCTAGCGATAATAACTGCATTATATGGGTAATAATGCATGTTATATTGATAATATCGGGAGTAATAAGTATAATTATTATAGGTCTAGCGATAATAATAGTACAATATGGCTAATAGTGCATGTTATATTGATTATAATAAAAGTAATAACTATATTTATTATAGTTCTATCGATAAGAACTGCATAATATGGGTAATAATGCATGTTATATTGATGATAATAAAAGTAGAAAGTATACTTATTATAGTTCTAGCGATAATAACTGCTTAATATGGGTAATAATGCATGTTATATTGATAATAATATAAGTAATAAGTATAATTATTACAGTTCTAGCGATAATAACTGCATAGTATGGGTAATAATGCACGTTATATTGCTAATAATGTAAGTAATAAGTATAATTATTACAGTTCTAGCGATAATAACTGCATTATAGGGGTAATAATGCATGTTATATTGATAATATTGGGAGTAATAAGTATAATTATTATAGTTCTAGCGATAATAATAGTAAAATATGGCTAATAGTGCATGTTATATTGATAATAATAAAAGTAATAAGTATATTTATTACAGTTCTATCGATAATAACTGCATAATATGGGTAATAATGCATGTTATATTGCGAATAATATAAGTAATAGGTATAATTATTACAGTTCTAGCGATAAGAACTGCATTATATGGGTAATAATGCACGTTATATTGCTGATAATATAAGTAATAAGTATAATTATTACAGTTCTAGCGATAATAACTGCATTATATGGGTAATAATGCATGTTATATTGATAATATCGGGAGTAATAAGTATAATTATTATAGGTCTAGCGATAATAATAGTACAATATGGCTAATAGTGCATGTTATACTGATTATAATAAAAGTAATAACTATATTTATTATAGTTCTATCGATAAGAACTGCATAATATGGGTAATAATGCATGTTATATTGATGATAATCAAAGTAGAAAGTATACTTATTATAGTTCTAGGGATAATAACTGCTTAATATGGGTAATAATGCATGTTATATTGATAATAATATAAGTAATAAGTATAATTATTACAGTTCTAGCGATAATAACTGCATTATATGGGTAATAATGCATGTTATATTGATAATATTGGGAGTAATATGTATAATTATTATAGTTCTAGCGATAATAACTGCATTATATGGGTTATAATGCACGTTATATTGCTAATAATGTAAGTAATAAGTATAATTATTACAGTTCTAGCGATAATAACTGCATTATATGGGTAATAATGCACGTTATATTGCTAATAATGTAAGTAATAAGTATAATTATTACAGTTCTAGCGATAATAACTGCATTATATGGGTAATAATGCATGTCATATTGATAATATCGGGAGTAATAAGTATAATTATTATAGTTCTAGCGATAATAATAGTAAAATATGGCTAATAGTGCATGTTATATTGATAATAATAAAAGTAATAAGAATATTTATTACAGTTCTATCGATAATAACTGCATAATGTGGGTAATAATGCATGTTATATTCATGATAATAAAAGTAATACGTATATTTATTATAGTTCTAGCGATAATAACTGCATAATATGGGTAATAATGCATGTTATATTGATAATAATATAAGTAATAAGTATAATTATTACAGTTCTAGCGATAATAACTGCATTATATGGGTTATAATGCATGTTATATTGATAATATTGGGAGTAATATGTATAATTATTATAGTTCTAGCGATAATAACTGCATTATATGGGTTATAATGCACGTTATATTGCTAATAATGTAAGTAATAAGTATAATTATTACAGTTCTAGCGATAATAACTGCATTATATGGGTAATAATGCACGTTATATTGCTAATAATGTAAGTAATAAGTATAATTATTACAGTTCTAGCGATAATAACTGCATTATATGGGTAATAATGCATGTCATATTGATAATATCGGGAGTAATAAGTATAATTATTATAGTTCTAGCGATAATAATAGTAAAATATGGCTAATAGTGCATGTTATATTGATAATAATAAAAGTAATAAGAATATTTATTACAGTTCTATCGATAATAACTGCATAATATGGGTAATAATGCATGTTATATTCATGATAATAAAAGTAATACGTATATTTATTATAGTTCTAGCGATAATAACTGCATTATATGGGTAATAATGCACGTTATATTGCTGATAATATAAGTAATAAGTATAATTATTACAGTTCTAGCGATAATACTAGTAAAATATGGCTTAGAGTGCCTGTTATATTGATAATAATAAAAGTAATAAGTATATTTATTATACTTCTGTCGATCATAACTGCATTATATGGGTAATAATGCATGTTATATTGAGAATAATATAAGTAATAGGTATAATTATTACAGTTCTAGCGATAAGAACTGCATTATATGGGTAATAATGCACGTTATATTGCTGATAATATAAGTAATAAGTATAATTATTACAGTTCTAGCGATAATAACTGCATTATATGGGTAATAATGCATGTTATATTGATAATATCGGGAGTAATAAGTATAATTATTATAGGTCTAGCGATAATAATAGTACAATATGGCTAATAGTGCATGTTATATTGATTATAATAAAAGTAATAACTATATTTATTATAGTCCTATCGATAAGAACTGCATAATATGGGTAATAATGCATGTTATATTGATGATAATAAAAGTGGAAAGTATACTTATTATAGTTCTAGCGATAATAACTGCTTAATATGGGTAATAATGCATGTTATATTGATAATAATATAAGTAATAAGTATAATTATTACAGTTCTAGCGATAATAACTGCATAGTATGGGTAATAATGCACGTTATATTGCTAATAATGTAAGTAATAAGTATAATTATTACAGTTCTAGCGATAATAACTGCATTATATGGGTAATAATGCACGTTATATTGCTGATAATATAAGTAATAAGTATAATTATTACAGTTCTAGCGATAATACTAGTAAAATATGGCTTAGAGTGCCTGTTATATTGATAATAATAAAAGTAATAAGTATATTTATTATACTTCTGTCGATCATAACTGCATTATATGGGTAATAATGCATGTTATATTGAGAATAATATAAGTAATAGGTATAATTATTACAGTTCTAGCGATAAGAACTGCATTATATGGGTAATAATGCACGTTATATTGCTGATAATATAAGTAATAAGTATAATTATTACAGTTCTAGCGATAATAACTGCATTATATGGGTAATAATGCATGTTATATTGATAATATCGGGAGTAATAAGTATAATTATTATAGGTCTAGCGATAATAATAGTACAATATGGCTAATAGTGCATGTTATATTGATTATAATAAAAGTAATAACTATATTTATTATAGTTCTATCGATAAGAACTGCATAATATGGGTAATAATGCATGTTATATTGATGATAATAAAAGTAGAAAGTATACTTATTATAGTTCTAGCGATAATAACTGCTTAATATGGGTAATAATGCATGTTATATTGATAATAATATAAGTAATAAGTATAATTATTACAGTTCTAGCGATAATAACTGCATTATATGGGTAATAATGCATGTCATATTGATAATATCGGGAGTAATAAGTGTAATTATTATAGTTCTAGCGATAATAATAGTAAAATATGGCTAATAGTGCATGTTATATTAATAATAATAAAAGTAATAAGTATATTTATTATAGCTCTATCGATAACAACTGCACAATATGGGTAATAATGCATGTTATACTGATGATAATAAAAGTAGTAAGTATATTTGTTATAGTTCTAGCGATTATAACTGCATAATATGCGTAATAATGCATGTTATATTGATAATAATATAAGTAATAAGTATAATTATTATATTTCTAGCGATAATAACTGCATAATATGGGTAATAATGCATGTTATATTGATAATAATATAAGTAATAAGTATAATTATTACAGTTCTAGCGATAATAACTGCATTATATGGGTAATAATGCATGTTATATTGATAATATCGGGAGTAATAAGTATAATTTTTATAGTTCTAGCGATAATAATAGTAAAATATGGCTAATAGTGCATGTTATATTGATAATAATAAAAGTAATAAGTACATTTATTATAGTTCTATCGATAATAACTGCATAATATGGGTAATAATGCATGTTATATTCATGATAATAAAAGTAATACGTATATTTATTATAGTTCTAGCGATAATAACTGCATAATATGGGTAATAATGCATGTTATATTGATAATAATATAAGTAATAAGTATAATTATTACAGTTCTAGCGATAATAACTGCATTATATGGGTAATAATGCATGTTATATTGATAATATTGGGAGTAATATGTATAATTATTATAGTTCTAGCGATAATAACTGCATTATATGGGTTATAATGCACGTTATATTGCTAATAATGGAAGTAATAAGTATAATTATTACAGTTCTAGCGATAATAACTGCATTATATGGGTAATAATGCACGTTATATTGCTAATAATGTAAGTAATAAGTATAATTATTACAGTTCTAGCGATAATAACTGCATTATATGGGTAATAATGCATGTCATATTGATAATATCGGGAGTAATAAGTATAATTATTATAGTTCTAGCGATAATAATAGTAAAATATGGCTAATAGTGCATGTTATATTGATAATAATAAAAGTAATAAGAATATTTATTACAGTTCTATCGATAATAACTGCATTATATGGGTAATAATGCACGTTATATTGCTGATAATAAAAGTAATAAGTATAATTATTATAGTTCTATCGATAAGAACTGCATAATATGGGTAATAATGCATGTTATATTGATGATAATAAAAGTACTAAGTATATTTATTATAGTTCTAGCGATTATAACTGCATAATATGCGTAATAATGCATGTTATATTGATAACATGATAAGTAATAAGTATAATTATTACAGTTCTAGCGATAATAACTGCATAATATGGGTAATAATGCACGTTATATTGCTAACAATATAAGTAATAAGAATAATTAGTACAGTTCTAGCGATAATAACTGCATTATATGGGTAATTATGCATGTTATATTGATAATATTGGGTGCAATAAGTATAATTATTATAGTTCTAGCGTTAATAATAGTACAATATGGCTAATGGTGCATGTTATATTGATAATAATAAAAGTAATAAGTATATTTATTATAGTTCTATCGATAATAACTGCATAATATGGGTAATAATGCATGTTATATTGATGATAATAAAAGTACTAAGTATATTTATTATAGTTCTAGCGATTATAACTGCATAATATGCGTAATAATGCATGTTATATTGATAATAATATAAGTAATAAGTATAATTATTACAGTTCTAGCGATAATAACTGCATTATATGGGTAATAATGCATGTTATATTGATAATATTGGGAGTAATAAGTATAATTATTATAGTTCTAGCGATAATGATAGTAAAATATGGCTAACAGTGCATGTTATATTGATAATAATAAAAGTAATACGTATATTTATTATAGTTCTAGCGGTAATAACTGCATAATATGGGTAATAATGCATGTTATATTGATAATAATATAAGTAGTAAGTATAATTATTACAGTTCTAGCGATAATAACTGCATTATATGGGTGATAATGCATGTTATATTGATAACATTCGGAGTAATAAGTATAATTATTATAGTTCCAGCGATAATAACTGCATTATATGGGTAATAATGCACGTTATATTGCTAATAATGTAAGTAATAAGTATAATTATTACAGTTCTAGGGATAATAACTGCATTATATGGGTAATAATGCAGGTTATATTGCTAATAATGTAAGTAATAAGTATAATTATTACAGTTCTAGCGATAATAACTGCATTATATGGGTAATAATGCATGTCATATTGATAATATCGGGAGTAATAAGTCTAATTATTATAGTTCTAGCGATAATAATAGTAAAATATGGCTAATAGTGCATGTTATATTGATAATAATAAAAGTAATAAGTATATTTATTACAGTTCTATCGATAATAACTGCATAATATGGGTAATAATGCATGTTATATTCATGATAATAAAAGTAATACGTATATTTATTATAGTTCTAGCGATAATAACTGCATAATATGGGTAATAATGCATGTTATATTGATAATAATATAAGTAATAAGTATAATTATTACAGTTCTAGCGATAATAACTGCATAATAGGGGTAATAATGCATGTTATATTGATAATATTGGGAGTAATAAGTATAATTATTATAGTTCTAGCGATAATAATAGTACAATATGGCTAATAGTGCATGTTATATTGATAATAATAACAGTAATAAGTATATTTATTACAGTTCTATCGATAATAACTGCATAATATGGGTAATAATGCATGTTATATTGATGATAATAAAAGTAATACGTATATTTATTGTAGTTCTAGAGATAATAACTGCATAATATGGGTAATAATGCATGTTATATTGATAATAATATAAGTAATAAGTATAATTATTACAGTTCTAGCGATAATAACTGCATAATAGGGGTAATAATGCATGTTATATTGATAATATTGGGAGTAATAAGTATAATTATTATAGTTCTAGCGATAATAATAGTACAATATGGCTAATAGTGCATGTTATATTGATAATAATAAAAGTAATAAGTATATTTATTACAGTTCTATCGATAATAACTGCATTATATGGGTAATAATGCACGTTATATTGCTGATAATATAAGTAATAAGTATAATTATTACAGTTCTAGCGATAATAACTGCATTATATGGGTAATAATGCATGTTATATTGATAATATCGGGAGTAATAAGTATAATTATTATAGGTCTAGCGATAATAATAGTACAATATGGCTAATAGTGCATGTTATACTGATTATAATAAAAGTAATAACTATATTTATTATAGTTCTATCGATAAGAACTGCATAATATGGGTAATAATGCATGTTATATTGATGATAATAAAAGTAGAAAGTATACTTATTATAGTTCTAGGGATAATAACTGCTTAATATGGGTAATAATGCATGTTATATTGATAATAATATAAGTAATAAGTATAATTATTACAGTTCTAGCGATAATAACTGCATTATATGGGTTATAATGCATGTTATATTGATAATATTGGGAGTAATATGTATAGTTATTATAGTTCTAGCGATAATAACTGCATTATATGGGTTATAATGCACGTTATATTGCTAATAATGTAAGTAATAAGTATAATTATTACAGTTCTAGCGATAATAACTGCATTATATGGGTAATAATGCACGTTATATTGCTAATAATGTAAGTAATAAGTATAATTATTACAGTTCTAGCGATAATAACTGCATTATATGGGTAATAATGCATGTCATATTGATAATATCGGGAGTAATAAGTATAATTATTATAGTTCTAGCGATAATAATAGTAAAATATGGCTAATAGTGCATGTTATATTGATAATAATAAAAGTAATAAGAATATTTATTACAGTTCTATCGATAATAACTGCATAATATGGGTAATAATGCATGTTATATTCATGATAATAAAAGTAATACGTATATTTATTATAGTTCTAGCGATAATAACTGCATAATATGGGTAATAATGCATGTTATATTGATAATAATATAAGTAATAAGTATAATTATTACAGTTCTAGCGATAATAACTGCATTATATGGGTAATAATGCACGTTATATTGCTGATAATATAAGTAATAAGTATAATTATTACAGTTCTAGCGATAATACTAGTAAAATATGGCTTAGAGTGCCTGTTATATTGATAATAATAAAAGTAATAAGTATATTTATTATACTTCTGTCGATCATAACTGCATTATATGGGTAATAATGCATGTTATATTGAGAATAATATAAGTAATAGGTATAATTATTACAGTTCTAGCGATAAGAACTGCATTATATGGGTAATAATGCACGTTATATTGCTGATAATATAAGTAATAAGTGTAATTATTACAGTTCTAGCGATAATAACTGCATTATATGGGTAATAATGCATGTTATATTGATAATATCGGGAGTAATAAGTATAATTATTATAGGTCTAGCGATAATAATAGTACAATATGGCTAATAGTGCATGTTATATTGATTATAATAAAAGTAATAACTATATTTATTATAGTTCTATCGATAAGAACTGCATAATATGGGTAATAATGCATGTTATATTGATGATAATAAAAGTAGAAAGTATACTTATTATAGTTCTAGCGATAATAACTGCTTAATATGGGTAATAATGCATGTTATATTGATAATAATATAAGTAATAAGTATAATTATTACAGTTCTAGCGATAATAACTGCATAGTATGGGTAATAATGCACGTTATATTGCTAATAATGTAAGTAATAAGTATAATTATTACAGTTCTAGCGATAATAACTGCATTATAGGGGTAATAATGCATGTTATATTGATAATATTGGGAGTAATAAGTATAATTATTATAGTTCTAGCGATAATAATAGTAAAATATGGCTAATAGTGCATGTTATATTGATAATAATAAAAGTAATAAGTATATTTATTACAGTTCTATCGATAATAACTGCATAATATGGGTAATAATGCATGTTATATTGATGATAATAAAAGTAATACGTATATTTATTATAGTTCTAGCGATAATAACTGCATAATATGGGTAATAATGCACGTTATATTGCTAATAATGTAAGTAATAAGTATAATTATTACAGTTCTAGCGATAATAACTGAAATTATATGGGAAATAATGCACGTTATATTGCTAATAATGTAAGTAATAAGTATAATTATTACAGTTCTAGCGATAATAACTGCATTATATGGGTAATAATGCATGTCATATTGATAATATCGGGAGTAATAAGTGTAATTATTATAGTTCTAGCGATAATAATAGTAAAATATGGCTAATAGTGCATGTTATATTAATAATAATAAAAGTAATAAGTATATTTATTATAGCTCTATCGATAACAACTGCACAATATGGGTAATAATGCATGTTATACTGATGATAATAAAAGTAGTAAGTATATTTGTTATAGTTCTAGCGATTATAACTGCATAATATGCGTAATAATGCATGTTATATTGATAATAATATAAGTAATAAGTATAATTATTATAGTTCTAGCGATAATAACTGCATAATATGGGTAATAATGCATGTTATACTGATAATAATATAAGTAATAAGTATAATTATTACAGTTCTAGCGATAATAACTGCATTATATGGGTAATAATGCATGTTATATTGATAATATCGGGAGTAATAAGTATAATTATTATAGTTCTAGCGATAATAATAGTAAAATATGGCTAATAGTGCATGTTATATTGATAATAATAAAAGTAATAAGTATATTTATTATACTTCTGTCGATCATAACTGCATTATATGGGTAATAATGCATGTTATATTGCGAATAATATAAGTAATAGGTATAATTATTACAGTTCTAGCGATAAGAACTGCATTATATGGGTAATAATGCACGTTATATTGCTGATAATATAAGTAATAAGTATAATTATTACAGTTCTAGCGATAATAACTGCATTATATGGGTAATAATGCATGTTATATTGATAATATCGGGAGTAATAAGTATAATTATTATAGGTCTAGCGATAATAATAGTACAATATGGCTAATAGTGCATGTTATACTGATTATAATAAAAGTAATAACTATATTTATTATAGTTCTATCGATAAGAACTGCATAATATGGGTAATAATGCATGTTATATTGATGATAATCAAAGTAGAAAGTATACTTATTATAGTTCTAGGGATAATAACTGCTTAATATGGGTAATAATGCATGTTATATTGATAATAATATAAGTAATAAGTATAATTATTACAGTTCTAGCGATAATAACTGCATTATATGGGTAATAATGCATGTTATATTGATAATATTGGGAGTAATATGTATAATTATTATAGTTCTAGCGATAATAACTGCATTATATGGGTTATAATGCACGTTATATTGCTAATAATGTAAGTAATAAGTATAATTATTACAGTTCTAGCGATAATAACTGCATTATATGGGTAATAATGCACGTTATATTGCTAATAATGTAAGTAATAAGTATAATTATTACAGTTCTAGCGATAATAACTGCATTATATGGGTAATAATGCATGTCATATTGATAATATCGGGAGTAATAAGTATAATTATTATAGTTCTAGCGATAATAATAGTAAAATATGGCTAATAGTGCATGTTATATTGATAATAATAAAAGTAATAAGAATATTTATTACAGTTCTATCGATAATAACTGCATAATGTGGGTAATAATGCATGTTATATTCATGATAATAAAAGTAATACGTATATTTATTATAGTTCTAGCGATAATAACTGCATAATATGGGTAATAATGCATGTTATATTGATAATAATATAAGTAATAAGTATAATTATTACAGTTCTAGCGATAATAACTGCATTATATGGGTTATAATGCATGTTATATTGATAATATTGGGAGTAATATGTATAATTATTATAGTTCTAGCGATAATAACTGCATTATATGGGTTATAATGCACGTTATATTGCTAATAATGTAAGTAATAAGTATAATTATTACAGTTCTAGCGATAATAACTGCATTATATGGGTAATAATGCACGTTATATTGCTAATAATGTAAGTAATAAGTATAATTATTACAGTTCTAGCGATAATAACTGCATTATATGGGTAATAATGCATGTCATATTGATAATATCGGGAGTAATAAGTATAATTATTATAGTTCTAGCGATAATAATAGTAAAATATGGCTAATAGTGCATGTTATATTGATAATAATAAAAGTAATAAGAATATTTATTACAGTTCTATCGATAATAACTGCATAATATGGGTAATAATGCATGTTATATTCATGATAATAAAAGTAATACGTATATTTATTATAGTTCTAGCGATAATAACTGCATTATATGGGTAATAATGCACGTTATATTGCTGATAATATAAGTAATAAGTATAATTATTACAGTTCTAGCGATAATACTAGTAAAATATGGCTTAGAGTGCCTGTTATATTGATAATAATAAAAGTAATAAGTATATTTATTATACTTCTGTCGATCATAACTGCATTATATGGGTAATAATGCATGTTATATTGAGAATAATATAAGTAATAGGTATAATTATTACAGTTCTAGCGATAAGAACTGCATTATATGGGTAATAATGCACGTTATATTGCTGATAATATAAGTAATAAGTATAATTATTACAGTTCTAGCGATAATAACTGCATTATATGGGTAATAATGCATGTTATATTGATAATATCGGGAGTAATAAGTATAATTATTATAGGTCTAGCGATAATAATAGTACAATATGGCTAATAGTGCATGTTATATTGATTATAATAAAAGTAATAACTATATTTATTATAGTCCTATCGATAAGAACTGCATAATATGGGTAATAATGCATGTTATATTGATGATAATAAAAGTAGAAAGTATACTTATTATAGTTCTAGCGATAATAACTGCTTAATATGGGTAATAATGCATGTTATATTGATAATAATATAAGTAATAAGTATAATTATTACAGTTCTAGCGATAATAACTGCATAGTATGGGTAATAATGCACGTTATATTGCTAATAATGTAAGTAATAAGTATAATTATTACAGTTCTAGCGATAATAACTGCATTATATGGGTAATAATGCACGTTATATTGCTGATAATATAAGTAATAAGTATAATTATTACAGTTCTAGCGATAATACTAGTAAAATATGGCTTAGAGTGCCTGTTATATTGATAATAATAAAAGTAATAAGTATATTTATTATACTTCTGTCGATCATAACTGCATTATATGGGTAATAATGCATGTTATATTGAGAATAATATAAGTAATAGGTATAATTATTACAGTTCTAGCGATAAGAACTGCATTATATGGGTAATAATGCACGTTATATTGCTGATAATATAAGTAATAAGTATAATTATTACAGTTCTAGCGATAATAACTGCATTATATGGGTAATAATGCATGTTATATTGATAATATCGGGAGTAATAAGTATAATTATTATAGGTCTAGCGATAATAATAGTACAATATGGCTAATAGTGCATGTTATATTGATTATAATAAAAGTAATAACTATATTTATTATAGTTCTATCGATAAGAACTGCATAATATGGGTAATAATGCATGTTATATTGATGATAATAAAAGTAGAAAGTATACTTATTATAGTTCTAGCGATAATAACTGCTTAATATGGGTAATAATGCATGTTATATTGATAATAATATAAGTAATAAGTATAATTATTACAGTTCTAGCGATAATAACTGCATTATATGGGTAATAATGCATGTCATATTGATAATATCGGGAGTAATAAGTGTAATTATTATAGTTCTAGCGATAATAATAGTAAAATATGGCTAATAGTGCATGTTATATTAATAATAATAAAAGTAATAAGTATATTTATTATAGCTCTATCGATAACAACTGCACAATATGGGTAATAATGCATGTTATACTGATGATAATAAAAGTAGTAAGTATATTTGTTATAGTTCTAGCGATTATAACTGCATAATATGCGTAATAATGCATGTTATATTGATAATAATATAAGTAATAAGTATAATTATTACAGTTCTAGCGATAATAACTGCATTATATGGGTAATAATGCACGTTATATTGCTGATAATATAAGTAATAAGTATAATTATTACAGTTCTAGCGATAATACTAGTAAAATATGGCTTAGAGTGCCTGTTATATTGAGAATAATATAAGTAACAGGTATAATTATTACAGTTCTAGCGATAATAACTGCATTATATGGGTAATAATGCATGTTATATTGATAATATCGGGAGTAATAAGTATAATTATTATAGGTCTAGCGATAATAATAGTACAATATGGCTAATAGTGCATGTTATATTGATTATAGTAAAAGTAATAACTATATTTATTATAGTTCTATCGATAAGAACTGCATAATATGGGTAATAATGCATGTTATATTGATGATAATAAAAGTAGAAAGTATACTTATTATAGTTCTAGGGATAATAACTGCTTAATATGGGTAATAATGCATGTTATATTGATAATAATATAAGTAATAAGTATAATTATTACAGTTCTAGCGATAATAACTGCATTATATGGGTAATAATGCATGTTATATTGATAATAATATAAGTAATAAGTATAATTATTACAGTTCTAGCGATAATAACTGCATAATAGGGGTAATAATGCACGTTATATTGCTAATAATGTAAGTAATAAGTATAATTATTACAGTTCTAGCGATAATAACTCCATTATATGGGTAATAATGCATGTCATATTGATAATATCGGGAGTAATAAGTATAATTATTATAGTTCTAGCGATAATAATAGTAAAATATGGCTAATAGTGCATGTTATATTGATAATAATAAAAGTAATAAGAATATTTATTACAGTTCTATCGATAATAACTGCATAATATGGGTAATAATGCATGTTATATTCATGATAATAAAAGTAATACGTATATTTATTATAGTTCTAGCGATAATAACTGCATAATATGGGTAATAATGCATGTTATATTGATAATAATATAAGTAATAAGTATAATTATTACAGTTCTAGCGATAATAACTGCATTATATGGGTAATAATGCACGTTATATTGCTGATAATATAAGTAATAAGTATAATTATTACAGTTCTAGCGATAATACTAGTAAAATATGGCTTAGAGTGCCTGTTATATTGATAATAATAAAATAATTTTCAGAAAAAAAATACACCGACTTCGAAATGCACTAAAAAGTATAAAATAATTTCTATTTCCTAATGAAATAATTTCTATTTCATTCAATCATACAATTACGTAACGTATATGAATGAATCCTATTTACTCGTTAGGTAGTATATTAAAAATATTTCACCTTTTTCGGAGGCGGCGCAAAATTAAAAGATTTTCTTGAACACGTCAATCTTTGGACAGCCGTACATGGGCAAGGCTCGTATAGCTATTTTTTTTTCTATACATATGCATAACTCGACAGCACGCCGCAAAATATGTGTTAGTGCGTATAGAATGTAACTATGGTCTATCTAGATTCATAAAGTATGCACGGAAGGACTCGATCGCCCCATATACAATAAAGGTAGGGCTCATCTGCCGGAAATTTGGTAATTCCCGCGTCGTGGGCCCCGTTTGTAGGTTCTTAGATCCATGCCTTCCACATGCGAACGAAGTCGTCGATTCAGTTTCATTTATATCAGCAACGTTGTGAAATGAAGATTCAGTCGTTACATTTGCGTATATTACCAGATATATCTATAACGGTTCGTATTCTTCCTCAGGATTTATTAATATGCTGTTAAGAGTGCCGTTAGGTTATAAGCAGGAAGGGTCTCTTTCAAATCTTTAATTTCATTTTTATATCCACATCAATTTTTCAAGGAAAAAACTAAATTAAGGTCAGCTTTTCAAATCTTAATCACTTCCCAGTCATAATCGTCCGCAATAAACCACCCCATAAGCGATCGGTAAAATATTCTCTACCTGCACGCCAACTTGGGTTTTCCCAAACACGTACCCCGAGGAAAAGGGAAGAAAAACCCCCGACATTTCAAAAAAAGGCGATTGGTCAACAATTTCACCCCACCTTAGTTTCAGCCTCACCTTCGAATATACGCCCACATGCAAAGTTAATAAAAAGACAGACCCGCTAGTTTTAAGACAGAATTTTTGTAACAACCAAGCAACACACTAAATAAATCAAATCATTAGTAGAAAGGCAAAGTGAGCATTTGCTATATCATCTAAAATTCAGTACAGCAGAGCATACGAATTTAACAATGCCATACGTCATGCCACAATCACCTAGTTATTGGCAGCAACGTTCACTGATGTATTTTTGATTTTGCGCCGCCTCCGAAAAAGTTGAAATATTTTTAATATACTACCTAACGAGTAAATAGGATTCATTCATATACGTTACGTAATTGTATGATTGAATGAAATAGAAATTATTTCATTAGGAAATAGAAATTATTTTATACTTTTTAGTGCATTTCGAAGTCGGTGTATTTTTTTCTGAAAATTATTTTATTTCACGCTTTTTAGTGGAATGGGGAGAATTGTATAGGATAGTGTAAGACAATTGTTCAGGGCCTTTTTTGTCCGCGTAAGTGCCATGAGCATAATTAAGTATAATACACCAACGTCCGCGGAAACTCATCTTGATGCAGAAGTCGGGGTTAGAGCGGTAAATCTTATTTAGCGTTTTGGGACAGTGCATTGTGATTGCCCTTTTTTGCTTTTCTGATGCATAGCGCTTGGCGTTCCACTAATATTAATAATAATAGTTTTTCGCTAATATCCCGAAAACTAAAGTTTTCCGTGTAATTTGCATATGAACAAAATTGTTCAGAATCATGTCCGTGACAAGACATGAAAAGCGCACTAAAATCGAGAAAAATTTATTTCGAAAGTTGCTGGTTTTTCTGCCAAAAAATACTTTGCAACTAAAAAATGGAGAATTTTTTAATACTGGTACCAATGAGGAGTCAGACCCTACCAGATGCAAAAGGTTTCGTTCCGATCGGACCACCCGCCTGGGTGTAATCGGCGAACATACATAGAAAAAGTTGATTTAAGAAACTAACAACAATTTTCGCTGATATCTCGAAATCTGCAGTTTTTCCTGAAATTTTGGTATGACAGAGTTGTTCAGAATCATGTCCGTGATAATATATTAAAAGCGCATTGAAATCGGAGAAAATTTTTTTCAAAAGTTGCCGGTTTTTTTAAAAAAAAAATACTTTGCAAGTAAAAAATGAAAAATTTTTTAAGAATGGTACCAATAGGGAGTCAGACCCTACCGGATGCAAAAGGTTTCGTTCCGATTGGTCCACCCAGTTAGGAGTAATCGGCGAACATACATAGAAAAAATATATATATACAGGTCGAATTGAGTAACCTCCTCCTTTTTCGAAGTCGGTTAAAAAATGAAAAATTTTTTAAGAATGGTACCAATGGGGAGTCAGGCCCTACGAGATGCAAAAGGTTTCGTTCCGATTGGTCATCCCAGTTAGGAGTAATCGGCGAACATACATACAAAAAGTTGATTTAAAAAATTAACAACAATTTTCGCTGATATCTCAAAAACTAAAGTTTTTTCTGAAATTTTTATATGACAAAGTTGTTCAGAATCATGTCCGTGATAACATATTAAAAGCGCATCGAAATCGGAGAAAATTTTTTTCAAAAGTTGCCGGTTTTTTTAAAAAAAAAATACTTTGCAAGTAAAAAATGAAAAATTTTTTAAGAATGGTACCAATAGGGAGTCAGACCCTACCGGATGCAAAAGGTTTCGTTCCGATTGGTCCACCCAGTTAGGAGTAATCGGCGAACATACATAGAAAAAAAAAAAAAAAAAAAAAAAAAAAAAAAAAAATATACAGGTCGAATTGAGTAACCTCCTCCTTTTTCGAAGTCGGTTAATAAAAGTAATAAGTATATTTATTATACTTCTGTCGATCATAACTGCATTATATGGGTAATAATGCATGTTATATTGAGAATAATATAAGTAATAGGTATAATTATTACAGTTCTAGCGATAAGAACTGCATTATATGGGTAATAATGCACGTTATATTGCTGATAATATAAGTAATAAGTATAATTATTACAGTTCTAGCGATAATAACTGCATTATATGGGTAATAATGCATGTTATATTGATAATATCGGGAGTAATAAGTATAATTATTATAGGTCTAGCGATAATAATAGTACAATATGGCTAATAGTGCATGTTATATTGATTATAATAAAAGTAATAACTATATTTATTATAGTTCTATCGATAAGAACTGCATAATATGGGTAATAATGCATGTTATATTGATGATAATAAAAGTAGAAAGTATACTTATTATAGTTCTAGCGATAATAACTGCTTAATATGGGTAATAATGCATGTAATATTGATAATAATATAAGTAATAAGTATAATTATTACAGTTCTAGCGATAATAACTGCATTATATGGGTAATAATGCATGTCATATTGATAATATCGGGAGTAATAAGTGTAATTATTATAGTTCTAGCGATAATAATAGTAAAATATGGCTAATAGTGCATGTTATATTAATAATAATAAAAGTAATAAGTATATTTATTATAGCTCTATCGATAACAACTGCACAATATGGGTAATAATGCATGTTATACTGATGATAATAAAAGTAGTAAGTATATTTGTTATAGTTCTAGCGATTATAACTGCATAATATGCGTAATAATGCATGTTATATTGATAATAATATAAGTAATAAGTATAATTATTATATTTCTAGCGATAATAACTGCATAATATGGGTAATAATGCATGTTATATTGATAATAATATAAGTAATAAGTATAATTATTACAGTTCTAGCGATAATAACTGCATTATATGGGTAATAATGCATGTTATATTGATAATATCGGGAGTAATAAGTATAATTATTATAGTTCTAGCGATAATAATAGTAAAATATGGCTAATAGTGCATGTTATATTGATAATAATAAAAGTAATAAGTACATTTATTATAGTTCTATCGATAATAACTGCATAATATGGGTAATAATGCATGTTATATTCATGATAATAAAAGTAATACGTATATTTATTATAGTTCTAGCGATAATAACTGCATAATATGGGTAATAATGCATGTTATATTGATAATAATATAAGTAATAAGTATAATTATTACAGTTCTAGCGATAATAACTGCATTATATGGGTAATAATGCACGTTATATTGCTGATAATATAAGTAATAAGTATAATTATTACAGTTCTAGCGATAATACTAGTAAAATATGGCTTAGAGTGCCTGTTATATTGAGAATAATATAAGTAACAGGTATAATTATTACAGTTCTAGCGATAATAACTGCATTATATGGGTAATAATGCATGTTATATTGATAATATCGGGAGTAATAAGTATAATTATTATAGGTCTAGCGATAATAATAGTACAATATGGCTAATAGTGCATGTTATATTGATTATAGTAAAAGTAATAACTATATTTATTATAGTTCTATCGATAAGAGCTGCATAATATGGGTAATAATGCATGTTATATTGATGATAATAAAAGTAGAAAGTATACTTATTATAGTTCTAGGGATAATAACTGCTTAATATGGGTAATAATGCATGTTATATTGATAATAATATAAGTAATAAGTATAATTATTACAGTTCTAGCGATAATAACTGCATTATATGGGTAATAATGCATGTTATATTGATAATAATATAAGTAATAAGTATAATTATTACAGTTCTAGCGATAATAACTGCATAATAGGGGTAATAATGCACGTTATATTGCTAATAATGTAAGTAATAAGTATAATTATTACAGTTCTAGCGATAATAACTCCATTATATGGGTAATAATGCATGTCATATTGATAATATCGGGAGTAATAAGTATAATTATTATAGTTCTAGCGATAATAATAGTAAAATATGGCTAATAGTGCATGTTATATTGATAATAATAAAAGTAATAAGAATATTTATTACAGTTCTATCGATAATAACTGCATAATATGGGTAATAATGCATGTTATATTCATGATAATAAAAGTAATACGTATATTTATTATAGTTCTAGCGATAATAACTGCATAATATGGGTAATAATGCATGTTATATTGATAATAATATAAGTAATAAGTATAATTATTACAGTTCTAGCGATAATAACTGCATTATATGGGTAATAATGCACGTTATATTGCTAATAATGTAAGTAATAAGTATAATTATTACAGTTCTAGCGATAATAACTGCATTATATGGGTAATAATGCATGTCATATTGATAATATCGGGAGTAATAAGTATAATTATTACAGTTCTAGCGATAATAACTGCATTATATGGGTAATAATGCATGTCATATTGATAATATCGGGAGTAATAAGTATAATTATTATAGTTCTAGCGATAATAATAGTAAAATATGGCTAATAGTGCATGTTATATTGATAATAATAAAAGTAATAAGAATATTTATTACAGTTCTATCGATAATAACTGCATAATATGGGTAATAATGCATGTTATATTCATGATAATAAAAGTAATACGTATATTTATTATAGTTCTAGCGATAATAATAGTAAAATATGGCTAATAGTGCATGTTATATTGATAATAATAAAAGTAATAAGAATATTTATTACAGTTCTATCGATAATAACTGCATAATGTGGGTAATAATGCATGTTATATTCATGATAATAAAAGTAATACGTATATTTATTATAGTTCTAGCGATAATAACTGCATAATATGGGTAATAATGCATGTTATATTGATAATAATATAAGTAATAAGTATAATTATTACAGTTCTAGCGATAATAACTGCATTATATGGGTTATAATGCATGTTATATTGAGAATAATATAAGTAATAGGTATAATTATTACAGTTCTAGCGATAAGAACTGCATTATATGGGTAATAATGCACGTTATATTGCTGATAATATAAGTAATAAGTATAATTATTACAGTTCTAGCGATAATAACTGCATTATATGGGTAATAATGCATGTTATATTGATAATATCGGGAGTAATAAGTATAATTATTATAGGTCTAGCGATAATAATAGTACAATATGGCTAATAGTGCATGTTATATTGATTATAATAAAAGTAATAACTATATTTATTATAGTTCTATCGATAAGAACTGCATAATATGGGTAATAATGCATGTTATATTGATGATAATAAAAGTAGAAAGTATACTTATTATAGTTCTAGCGATAATAACTGCTTAATATGGGTAATAATGCATGTTATATTGATAATAATATAAGTAATAAGTATAATTATTACAGTTCTAGCGATAATAACTGCATAGTATGGGTAATAATGCACGTTATATTGCTAATAATGTAAGTAATAAGTATAATTATTACAGTTCTAGCGATAATAACTGCATTATATGGGTAATAATGCACGTTATATTGCTGATAATATAAGTAATAAGTATAATTATTACAGTTCTAGCGATAATACTAGTAAAATATGGCTTAGAGTGCCTGTTATATTGATAATAATAAAAGTAATAAGTATATTTATTATACTTCTGTCGATCATAACTGCATTATATGGGTAATAATGCATGTTATATTGAGAATAATATAAGTAATAGGTATAATTATTACAGTTCTAGCGATAAGAACTGCATTATATGGGTAATAATGCACGTTATATTGCTGATAATATAAGTAATAAGTATAATTATTACAGTTCTAGCGATAATAACTGCATTATATGGGTAATAATGCATGTTATATTGATAATATAGGGAGTAATAAGTATAATTATTATAGGTCTAGCGATAATAATAGTACAATATGGCTAATAGTGCATGTTATATTGATTATAATAAAAGTAATAACTATATTTATTATAGTTCTATCGATAAGAACTGCATAATATGGGTAATAATGCATGTTATATTGATGATAATAAAAGTAGAAAGTATACTTATTATAGTTCTAGCGATAATAACTGCTTAATATGGGTAATAATGCATGTTATATTGATAATAATATAAGTAATAAGTATAATTATTACAGTTCTAGCGATAATAACTGCATTATATGGGTAATAATGCATGTCATATTGATAATATCGGGAGTAATAAGTGTAATTATTATAGTTCTAGCGATAATAATAGTAAAATATGGCTAATAGTGCATGTTATATTAATAATAATAAAAGTAATAAGTATATTTATTATAGCTCTATCGATAACAACTGCACAATATGGGTAATAATGCATGTTATACTGATGATAATAAAAGTAGTAAGTATATTTGTTATAGTTCTAGCGATTATAACTGCATAATATGCGTAATAATGCATGTTATATTGATAATAATATAAGTAATAAGTATAATTATTATATTTCTAGCGATAATAACTGCATAATATGGGTAATAATGCATGTTATATTGATAATAATATAAGTAATAAGTATAATTATTACAGTTCTAGCGATAATAACTGCATTATATGGGTAATAATGCATGTTATATTGATAATATCGGGAGTAATAAGTATAATTATTATAGTTCTAGCGATAATAATAGTAAAATATGGCTAATAGTGCATGTTATATTGATAATAATAAAAGTAATAAGTACATTTATTATAGTTCTATCGATAATAACTGCATAATATGGGTAATAATGCATGTTATATTCATGATAATAAAAGTAATACGTATATTTATTATAGTTCTAGCGATAATAACTGCATAATATGGGTAATAATGCATGTTATATTGATAATAATATAAGTAATAAGTATAATTATTACAGTTCTAGCGATAATAACTGCATTATATGGGTAATAATGCACGTTATATTGCTGATAATATAAGTAATAAGTATAATTATTACAGTTCTAGCGATAATACTAGTAAAATATGGCTTAGAGTGCCTGTTATATTGAGAATAATATAAGTAACAGGTATAATTATTACAGTTCTAGCGATAATAACTGCATTATATGGGTAATAATGCATGTTATATTGATAATATCGGGAGTAATAAGTATAATTATTATAGGTCTAGCGATAATAATAGTACAATATGGCTAATAGTGCATGTTATATTGATTATAGTAAAAGTAATAACTATATTTATTATAGTTCTATCGATAAGAACTGCATAATATGGGTAATAATGCATGTTATATTGATGATAATAAAAGTAGAAAGTATACTTATTATAGTTCTAGGGATAATAACTGCTTAATATGGGTAATAATGCATGTTATATTGATAATAATATAAGTAATAAGTATAATTATTACAGTTCTAGCGATAATAACTGCATTATATGGGTAATAATGCATGTTATATTGATAATAATATAAGTAATAAGTATAATTATTACAGTTCTAGCGATAATAACTGCATAATAGGGGTAATAATGCACGTTATATTGCTAATAATGTAAGTAATAAGTATAATTATTACAGTTCTAGCGATAATAACTCCATTATATGGGTAATAATGCATGTCATATTGATAATATCGGGAGTAATAAGTATAATTATTATAGTTCTAGCGATAATAATAGTAAAATATGGCTAATAGTGCATGTTATATTGATAATAATAAAAGTAATAAGAATATTTATTACAGTTCTATCGATAATAACTGCATAATATGGGTAATAATGCATGTTATATTCATGATAATAAAAGTAATACGTATATTTATTATACTTTCTAGCGATAATAACTGCATAATATGGGTAATAATGCATGTTATATTGATAATAATATAAGTAATAAGTATAATTATTACAGTTCTAGCGATAATAACTGCATTATATGGGTAATAATGCACGTTATATTGCTGATAATATAAGTAATAAGTATAATTATTACAGTTCTAGCGATAATACTAGTAAAATATGGCTTAGAGTGCCTGTTATATTGATAATAATAAAAGTAATAAGTATATTTATTATACTTCTGTCGATCATAACTGCATTATATGGGTAATAATGCATGTTATATTGAGAATAATATAAGTAATAGGTATAATTATTACAGTTCTAGCGATAAGAACTGCATTATATGGGTAATAATGCACGTTATATTGCTGATAATATAAGTAATAAGTATAATTATTACAGTTCTAGCGATAATAACTGCATTATATGGGTAATAATGCATGTTATATTGATAATATCGGGAGTAATAAGTATAATTATTATAGGTCTAGCGATAATAATAGTACAATATGGCTAATAGTGCATGTTATACTGATTATAATAAAAGTAATAACTATATTTATTATAGTTCTATCGATAAGAACTGCATAATATGGGTAATAATGCATGTTATATTGATGATAATCAAAGTAGAAAGTATACTTATTATAGTTCTAGGGATAATAACTGCTTAATATGGGTAATAATGCATGTTATATTGATAATAATATAAGTAATAAGTATAATTATTACAGTTCTAGCGATAATAACTGCATTATATGGGTAATAATGCATGTTATATTGATAATAATATAAGTAATAAGTATAATTATTACAGTTCTAGCGATAATAACTGCATAATAGGGGTAATAATGCACGTTATATTGCTAATAATGTAAGTAATAAGTATAATTATTACAGTTCTAGCGATAATAACTCCATTATATGGGTAATAATGCATGTCATATTGATAATATCGGGAGTAATAAGTATAATTATTATAGTTCTAGCGATAATAATAGTAAAATATGGCTAATAGTGCATGTTATATTGATAATAATAAAAGTAATAAGAATATTTATTACAGTTCTATCGATAATAACTGCATAATATGGGTAATAATGCATGTTATATTCATGATAATAAAAGTAATACGTATATTTATTATAGTTCTAGCGATAATAACTGCATAATATGGGTAATAATGCATGTTATATTGATAATAATATAAGTAATAAGTATAATTATTACAGTTCTAGCGATAATAACTGCATTATATGGGTAATAATGCACGTTATATTGCTGATAATATAAGTAATAAGTATAATTATTACAGTTCTAGCGATAATACTAGTAAAATATGGCTTAGAGTGCCTGTTATATTGATAATAATAAAATAATTTTCAGAAAAAAAATACACCGACTTCGAAATGCACTAAAAAGTATAAAATAATTTCTATTTCCTAATGAAATAATTTCTATTTCATTCAATCATACAATTACGTAACGTATATGAATGAATCCTATTTACTCGTTAGGTAGTATATTAAAAATATTTCACCTTTTTCGGAGGCGGCGCAAAATTAAAAGATTTTCTTGAACACGTCAATCTTTGGACAGCCGTACATGGGCAAGGCTCGTATAGCTATTTTTTTTTCTATACATATGCATAACTCGACAGCACGCCGCAAAATATGTGTTAGTGCGTATAGAATGTAACTATGGTCTATCTAGATTCATAAAGTATGCACGGAAGGACTCGATCGCCCCATATACAATAAAGGTAGGGCTCATCTGCCGGAAATTTGGTAATTCCCGCGTCGTGGGCCCCGTTTGTAGGTTCTTAGATCCATGCCTTCCACATGCGAACGAAGTCGATTCAGTTTCATTTATATCAGCAACGTTGTGAAATGAAGATTCAGTCGTTACATTTGCGTATATTACCAGATATATCTATAACGGTTCGTATTCTTCCTCAGGATTTATTAATATGCTGTTAAGAGTGCCGTTAGGTTATAAGCAGGAAGGGTCTCTTTCAAATCTTTAATTTTCATTTTTATATCCACATCAATTTTTCAAGGAAAAAACTAAATTAAGGTCAGCTTTTCAAATCTTAATCACTTCCCAGTCATAATCGTCCGCAATAAACCACCCCATAAGCGATCGGTAAAAATATTCTCTACCTGCACGCCAACTTGGGTTTTCCCAAACACGTACCCCGAGGAAAGGGAAGAAAAACCCCCGACATTTCCAAAAAAAGGCGATTGGTCAACAATTTCACCCCACCTTAGTTTCAGCCTCACCTTCGAATATACGCCCACATGCAAAGTTAATAAAAAGACAGACCCGCTAGTTTTAAGACAGAATTTTTGTAACAACCAAGCAACACACTAAATAAATCAAATCATTAGTAGAAAGGCAAAGTGAGCATTTGCTATATCATCTAAAATTCAGTACAGCAGAGCATACGAATTTAACAATGCCATACGTCATGCCACAATCACCTAGTTATTGGCAGCAACGTTCACTGATGTATTTTTGATTTTGCGCCGCCTCCGAAAAAGTTGAAATATTTTTAATATACTACCTAACGAGTAAATAGGATTCATTCATATACGTTACGTAATTGTATGATTGAATGAAATAGAAATTATTTCATTAGGAAATAGAAATTATTTTATACTTTTTAGTGCATTTCGAAGTCGGTGTATTTTTTTTCTGAAAATTATTTTATTTCACGCTTTTTAGTGGAATGGGGAGAATTGTATAGGATAGTGTAAGACAATTGTTCAGGGCCTTTTTTGTCCGCGTAAGTGCCATGAGCATAATTAAGTATAATACACCAACGTCCGCGGAAACTCATCTTGATGCAGAAGTCGGGGTTAGAGCGGTAAATCTTATTTAGCGTTTTGGGACAGTGCATTGTGATTGCCCTTTTTTGCTTTTCTGATGCATAGCGCTTGGCGTTCCACTAATATTAATAATAATAGTTTTTCGCTAATATCCCGAAAACTAAAGTTTTCCGTGTAATTTGCATATGAACAAAATTGTTCAGAATCATGTCCGTGACAAGACATGAAAAGCGCACTAAAATCGAGAAAAATTTATTTCGAAAGTTGCTGGTTTTTCTGCCAAAAAATACTTTGCAACTAAAAAATGGAGAATTTTTTAATACTGGTACCAATGAGGAGTCAGACCCTACCAGATGCAAAAGGTTTCGTTCCGATCGGACCACCCGCCTGGGTGTAATCGGCGAACATACATAGAAAAAGTTGATTTAAGAAACTAACAACAATTTTCGCTGATATCTCGAAATCTGCAGTTTTTCCTGAAATTTTGGTATGACAGAGTTGTTCAGAATCATGTCCGTGATAATATATTAAAAGCGCATTGAAATCGGAGAAAATTTTTTTCAAAAGTTGCCGGTTTTTTTAAAAAAAAAATACTTTGCAAGTAAAAAATGAAAAATTTTTTAAGAATGGTACCAATAGGGAGTCAGACCCTACCGGATGCAAAAGGTTTCGTTCCGATTGGTCCACCCAGTTAGGAGTAATCGGCGAACATACATAGAAAAAATATATATATACAGGTCGAATTGAGTAACCTCCTCCTTTTTCGAAGTCGGTTAAAAAATGAAAAATTTTTTAAGAATGGTACCAATGGGGAGTCAGGCCCTACGAGATGCAAAAGGTTTCGTTCCGATTGGTCATCCCAGTTAGGAGTAATCGGCGAACATACATACAAAAAGTTGATTTAAAAAATTAACAACAATTTTCGCTGATATCTCAAAAACTAAAGTTTTTTCTGAAATTTTTATATGACAAAGTTGTTCAGAATCATGTCCGTGATAACATATTAAAAGCGCATCGAAATCGGAGAAAATTTTTTTCAAAAGTTGCCGGTTTTTTTAAAAAAAAAATACTTTGCAAGTAAAAAATGAAAAATTTTTTAAGAATGGTACCAATAGGGAGTCAGACCCTACCGGATGCAAAAGGTTTCGTTCCGATTGGTCCACCCAGTTAGGAGTAATCGGCGAACATACATAGAAAAAAAAAAAAAAAAAAAAAAAAAAAAAAAAAAAAATATACAGGTCGAATTGAGTAACCTCCTCCTTTTTCGAAGTCGGTTAATAAAAGTAATAAGTATATTTATTATACTTCTGTCGATCATAACTGCATTATATGGGTAATAATGCATGTTATATTGAGAATAATATAAGTAATAGGTATAATTATTACAGTTCTAGCGATAAGAACTGCATTATATGGGTAATAATGCACGTTATATTGCTGATAATATAAGTAATAAGTATAATTATTACAGTTCTAGCGATAATAACTGCATTATATGGGTAATAATGCATGTTATATTGATAATATCGGGAGTAATAAGTATAATTATTATAGGTCTAGCGATAATAATAGTACAATATGGCTAATAGTGCATGTTATATTGATTATAATAAAAGTAATAACTATATTTATTATAGTTCTATCGATAAGAACTGCATAATATGGGTAATAATGCATGTTATATTGATGATAATAAAAGTAGAAAGTATACTTATTATAGTTCTAGCGATAATAACTGCTTAATATGGGTAATAATGCATGTAATATTGATAATAATATAAGTAATAAGTATAATTATTACAGTTCTAGCGATAATAACTGCATTATATGGGTAATAATGCATGTCATATTGATAATATCGGGAGTAATAAGTGTAATTATTATAGTTCTAGCGATAATAATAGTAAAATATGGCTAATAGTGCATGTTATATTAATAATAATAAAAGTAATAAGTATATTTATTATAGCTCTATCGATAACAACTGCACAATATGGGTAATAATGCATGTTATACTGATGATAATAAAAGTAGTAAGTATATTTGTTATAGTTCTAGCGATTATAACTGCATAATATGCGTAATAATGCATGTTATATTGATAATAATATAAGTAATAAGTATAATTATTATATTTCTAGCGATAATAACTGCATAATATGGGTAATAATGCATGTTATATTGATAATAATATAAGTAATAAGTATAATTATTACAGTTCTAGCGATAATAACTGCATTATATGGGTAATAATGCATGTTATATTGATAATATCGGGAGTAATAAGTATAATTATTATAGTTCTAGCGATAATAATAGTAAAATATGGCTAATAGTGCATGTTATATTGATAATAATAAAAGTAATAAGTACATTTATTATAGTTCTATCGATAATAACTGCATAATATGGGTAATAATGCATGTTATATTCATGATAATAAAAGTAATACGTATATTTATTATAGTTCTAGCGATAATAACTGCATAATATGGGTAATAATGCATGTTATATTGATAATAATATAAGTAATAAGTATAATTATTACAGTTCTAGCGATAATAACTGCATTATATGGGTAATAATGCACGTTATATTGCTGATAATATAAGTAATAAGTATAATTATTACAGTTCTAGCGATAATACTAGTAAAATATGGCTTAGAGTGCCTGTTATATTGAGAATAATATAAGTAACAGGTATAATTATTACAGTTCTAGCGATAATAACTGCATTATATGGGTAATAATGCATGTTATATTGATAATATCGGGAGTAATAAGTATAATTATTATAGGTCTAGCGATAATAATAGTACAATATGGCTAATAGTGCATGTTATATTGATTATAGTAAAAGTAATAACTATATTTATTATAGTTCTATCGATAAGAGCTGCATAATATGGGTAATAATGCATGTTATATTGATGATAATAAAAGTAGAAAGTATACTTATTATAGTTCTAGGGATAATAACTGCTTAATATGGGTAATAATGCATGTTATATTGATAATAATATAAGTAATAAGTATAATTATTACAGTTCTAGCGATAATAACTGCATTATATGGGTAATAATGCATGTTATATTGATAATAATATAAGTAATAAGTATAATTATTACAGTTCTAGCGATAATAACTGCATAATAGGGGTAATAATGCACGTTATATTGCTAATAATGTAAGTAATAAGTATAATTATTACAGTTCTAGCGATAATAACTCCATTATATGGGTAATAATGCATGTCATATTGATAATATCGGGAGTAATAAGTATAATTATTATAGTTCTAGCGATAATAATAGTAAAATATGGCTAATAGTGCATGTTATATTGATAATAATAAAAGTAATAAGAATATTTATTACAGTTCTATCGATAATAACTGCATAATATGGGTAATAATGCATGTTATATTCATGATAATAAAAGTAATACGTATATTTATTATAGTTCTAGCGATAATAACTGCATAATATGGGTAATAATGCATGTTATATTGATAATAATATAAGTAATAAGTATAATTATTACAGTTCTAGCGATAATAACTGCATTATATGGGTAATAATGCACGTTATATTGCTAATAATGTAAGTAATAAGTATAATTATTACAGTTCTAGCGATAATAACTGCATTATATGGGTAATAATGCATGTCATATTGATAATATCGGGAGTAATAAGTATAATTATTACAGTTCTAGCGATAATAACTGCATTATATGGGTAATAATGCATGTCATATTGATAATATCGGGAGTAATAAGTATAATTATTATAGTTCTAGCGATAATAATAGTAAAATATGGCTAATAGTGCATGTTATATTGATAATAATAAAAGTAATAAGAATATTTATTACAGTTCTATCGATAATAACTGCATAATATGGGTAATAATGCATGTTATATTCATGATAATAAAAGTAATACGTATATTTATTATAGTTCTAGCGATAATAATAGTAAAATATGGCTAATAGTGCATGTTATATTGATAATAATAAAAGTAATAAGAATATTTATTACAGTTCTATCGATAATAACTGCATAATGTGGGTAATAATGCATGTTATATTCATGATAATAAAAGTAATACGTATATTTATTATAGTTCTAGCGATAATAACTGCATAATATGGGTAATAATGCATGTTATATTGATAATAATATAAGTAATAAGTATAATTATTACAGTTCTAGCGATAATAACTGCATTATATGGGTTATAATGCATGTTATATTGAGAATAATATAAGTAATAGGTATAATTATTACAGTTCTAGCGATAAGAACTGCATTATATGGGTAATAATGCACGTTATATTGCTGATAATATAAGTAATAAGTATAATTATTACAGTTCTAGCGATAATAACTGCATTATATGGGTAATAATGCATGTTATATTGATAATATCGGGAGTAATAAGTATAATTATTATAGGTCTAGCGATAATAATAGTACAATATGGCTAATAGTGCATGTTATATTGATTATAATAAAAGTAATAACTATATTTATTATAGTTCTATCGATAAGAACTGCATAATATGGGTAATAATGCATGTTATATTGATGATAATAAAAGTAGAAAGTATACTTATTATAGTTCTAGCGATAATAACTGCTTAATATGGGTAATAATGCATGTTATATTGATAATAATATAAGTAATAAGTATAATTATTACAGTTCTAGCGATAATAACTGCATAGTATGGGTAATAATGCACGTTATATTGCTAATAATGTAAGTAATAAGTATAATTATTACAGTTCTAGCGATAATAACTGCATTATATGGGTAATAATGCACGTTATATTGCTGATAATATAAGTAATAAGTATAATTATTACAGTTCTAGCGATAATACTAGTAAAATATGGCTTAGAGTGCCTGTTATATTGATAATAATAAAAGTAATAAGTATATTTATTATACTTCTGTCGATCATAACTGCATTATATGGGTAATAATGCATGTTATATTGAGAATAATATAAGTAATAGGTATAATTATTACAGTTCTAGCGATAAGAACTGCATTATATGGGTAATAATGCACGTTATATTGCTGATAATATAAGTAATAAGTATAATTATTACAGTTCTAGCGATAATAACTGCATTATATGGGTAATAATGCATGTTATATTGATAATATAGGGAGTAATAAGTATAATTATTATAGGTCTAGCGATAATAATAGTACAATATGGCTAATAGTGCATGTTATATTGATTATAATAAAAGTAATAACTATATTTATTATAGTTCTATCGATAAGAACTGCATAATATGGGTAATAATGCATGTTATATTGATGATAATAAAAGTAGAAAGTATACTTATTATAGTTCTAGCGATAATAACTGCTTAATATGGGTAATAATGCATGTTATATTGATAATAATATAAGTAATAAGTATAATTATTACAGTTCTAGCGATAATAACTGCATTATATGGGTAATAATGCATGTCATATTGATAATATCGGGAGTAATAAGTGTAATTATTATAGTTCTAGCGATAATAATAGTAAAATATGGCTAATAGTGCATGTTATATTAATAATAATAAAAGTAATAAGTATATTTATTATAGCTCTATCGATAACAACTGCACAATATGGGTAATAATGCATGTTATACTGATGATAATAAAAGTAGTAAGTATATTTGTTATAGTTCTAGCGATTATAACTGCATAATATGCGTAATAATGCATGTTATATTGATAATAATATAAGTAATAAGTATAATTATTATATTTCTAGCGATAATAACTGCATAATATGGGTAATAATGCATGTTATATTGATAATAATATAAGTAATAAGTATAATTATTACAGTTCTAGCGATAATAACTGCATTATATGGGTAATAATGCATGTTATATTGATAATATCGGGAGTAATAAGTATAATTATTATAGTTCTAGCGATAATAATAGTAAAATATGGCTAATAGTGCATGTTATATTGATAATAATAAAAGTAATAAGTACATTTATTATAGTTCTATCGATAATAACTGCATAATATGGGTAATAATGCATGTTATATTCATGATAATAAAAGTAATACGTATATTTATTATAGTTCTAGCGATAATAACTGCATAATATGGGTAATAATGCATGTTATATTGATAATAATATAAGTAATAAGTATAATTATTACAGTTCTAGCGATAATAACTGCATTATATGGGTAATAATGCACGTTATATTGCTGATAATATAAGTAATAAGTATAATTATTACAGTTCTAGCGATAATACTAGTAAAATATGGCTTAGAGTGCCTGTTATATTGAGAATAATATAAGTAACAGGTATAATTATTACAGTTCTAGCGATAATAACTGCATTATATGGGTAATAATGCATGTTATATTGATAATATCGGGAGTAATAAGTATAATTATTATAGGTCTAGCGATAATAATAGTACAATATGGCTAATAGTGCATGTTATATTGATTATAGTAAAAGTAATAACTATATTTATTATAGTTCTATCGATAAGAACTGCATAATATGGGTAATAATGCATGTTATATTGATGATAATAAAAGTAGAAAGTATACTTATTATAGTTCTAGGGATAATAACTGCTTAATATGGGTAATAATGCATGTTATATTGATAATAATATAAGTAATAAGTATAATTATTACAGTTCTAGCGATAATAACTGCATTATATGGGTAATAATGCATGTTATATTGATAATAATATAAGTAATAAGTATAATTATTACAGTTCTAGCGATAATAACTGCATAATAGGGGTAATAATGCACGTTATATTGCTAATAATGTAAGTAATAAGTATAATTATTACAGTTCTAGCGATAATAACTCCATTATATGGGTAATAATGCATGTCATATTGATAATATCGGGAGTAATAAGTATAATTATTATAGTTCTAGCGATAATAATAGTAAAATATGGCTAATAGTGCATGTTATATTGATAATAATAAAAGTAATAAGAATATTTATTACAGTTCTATCGATAATAACTGCATAATATGGGTAATAATGCATGTTATATTCATGATAATAAAAGTAATACGTATATTTATTATACTTTCTAGCGATAATAACTGCATAATATGGGTAATAATGCATGTTATATTGATAATAATATAAGTAATAAGTATAATTATTACAGTTCTAGCGATAATAACTGCATTATATGGGTAATAATGCACGTTATATTGCTGATAATATAAGTAATAAGTATAATTATTACAGTTCTAGCGATAATACTAGTAAAATATGGCTTAGAGTGCCTGTTATATTGATAATAATAAAAGTAATAAGTATATTTATTATACTTCTGTCGATCATAACTGCATTATATGGGTAATAATGCATGTTATATTGAGAATAATATAAGTAATAGGTATAATTATTACAGTTCTAGCGATAAGAACTGCATTATATGGGTAATAATGCACGTTATATTGCTGATAATATAAGTAATAAGTATAATTATTACAGTTCTAGCGATAATAACTGCATTATATGGGTAATAATGCATGTTATATTGATAATATCGGGAGTAATAAGTATAATTATTATAGGTCTAGCGATAATAATAGTACAATATGGCTAATAGTGCATGTTATACTGATTATAATAAAAGTAATAACTATATTTATTATAGTTCTATCGATAAGAACTGCATAATATGGGTAATAATGCATGTTATATTGATGATAATCAAAGTAGAAAGTATACTTATTATAGTTCTAGGGATAATAACTGCTTAATATGGGTAATAATGCATGTTATATTGATAATAATATAAGTAATAAGTATAATTATTACAGTTCTAGCGATAATAACTGCATTATATGGGTAATAATGCATGTTATATTGATAATATTGGGAGTAATATGTATAATTATTATAGTTCTAGCGATAATAACTGCATTATATGGGTTATAATGCACGTTATATTGCTAATAATGTAAGTAATAAGTATAATTATTACAGTTCTAGCGATAATAACTGCATTATATGGGTAATAATGCACGTTATATTGCTAATAATGTAAGTAATAAGTATAATTATTACAGTTCTAGCGATAATAACTGCATTATATGGGTAATAATGCATGTCATATTGATAATATCGGGAGTAATAAGTATAATTATTATAGTTCTAGCGATAATAATAGTAAAATATGGCTAATAGTGTATGTTATATTGATAATAATAAAAGTAATAAGAATATTTATTACAGTTCTATCGATAATAACTGCATAATGTGGGTAATAATGCATGTTATATTCATGATAATAAAAGTAATACGTATATTTATTATAGTTCTAGCGATAATAACTGCATAATATGGGTAATAATGCATGTTATATTGATAATAATATAAGTAATAAGTATAATTATTACAGTTCTAGCGATAATAACTGCATTATATGGGTTATAATGCATGTTATATTAATAATATTGGGAGTAATATGTATAATTATTATAGTTCTAGCGATAATAACTGCATTATATGGGTTATAATGCACGTTATATTGCTAATAATGTAAGTAATAAGTATAATTATTACAGTTCTAGCGATAATAACTGCATTATATGGGTAATAATGCACGTTATATTGCTAATAATGTAAGTAATAAGTATAATTATTACAGTTCTAGCGATAATAACTGCATTATATGGGTAATAATGCATGTCATATTGATAATATCGGGAGTAATAAGTATAATTATTATAGTTCTAGCGATAATAATAGTAAAATATGGCAAATAGTGCATGTTATATTGATAATAATAAAAGTAATAAGAATATTTATTACAGTTCTATCGATAATAACTGCATAATATGGGTAATAATGCATGTTATATTCATGATAATAAAAGTAATACGTATATTTATTATAGTTCTAGCGATAATAACTGCATAATATGGGTAATAATGCATGTTATATTGATAATAATATAAGTAATAAGTATAATTATTACAGTTCTAGCGATAATAACTGCATTATATGGGTAATAATGCACGTTATATTGCTGATAATATAAGTAATAAGTATAATTATTACAGTTCTAGCGATAATACTAGTAAAATATGGCTTAGAGTGCCTGTTATATTGATAATAATAAAAGTAATAAGTATATTTATTATACTTCTGTCGATCATAAGTGCATTATATGGGTAATAATGCATGTTATATTGAGAATAATATAAGTAATAGGTATAATTATTACAGTTCTAGCGATAAGAACTGCATTATATGGGTAATAATGCACGTTATATTGCTGATAATATAAGTAATAAGTATAATTATTACAGTTCTAGCGATAATAACTGCATTATATGGGTAATAATGCATGTTATATTGATAATATCGGGAGTAATAAGTATAATTATTATAGGTCTAGCGATAATAATAGTACAATATGGCTAATAGTGCATGTTATATTGATTATAATAAAAGTAATAACTATATTTATTATAGTTCTATCGATAAGAACTGCATAATATGGGTAATAATGCATGTTATATTGATGATAATAAAAGTAGAAAGTATACTTATTATAGTTCTAGCGATAATAACTGCTTAATATGGGTAATAATGCATGTTATATTGATAATAATATAAGTAATAAGTATAATTATTACAGTTCTAGCGATAATAACTGCATAGTATGGGTAATAATGCACGTTATATTGCTAATAATGTAAGTAATAAGTATAATTATTACAGTTCTAGCGATAATAACTGCATTATATGGGTAATAATGCACGTTATATTGCTGATAATATAAGTAATAAGTATAATTATTACAGTTCTAGCGATAATACTAGTAAAATATGGCTTAGAGTGCCTGTTATATTGATAATAATAAAAGTAATAAGTATATTTATTATACTTCTGTCGATCATAACTGCATTATATGGGTAATAATGCATGTTATATTGAGAATAATATAAGTAATAGGTATAATTATTACAGTTCTAGCGATAAGAACTGCATTATATGGGTAATAATGCACGTTATATTGCTGATAATATAAGTAATAAGTATAATTATTACAGTTCTAGCGATAATAACTGCATTATATGGGTAATAATGCATGTTATATTGATAATATCGGGAGTAATAAGTATAATTATTATAGGTCTAGCGATAATAATAGTACAATATGGCTAATAGTGCATGTTATATTGATTATAATAAAAGTAATAACTATATTTATTATAGTTCTATCGATAAGAACTGCATAATATGGGTAATAATGCATGTTATATTGATGATAATAAAAGTAGAAAGTATACTTATTATAGTTCTAGCGATAATAACTGCTTAATATGGGTAATAATGCATGTAATATTGATAATAATATAAGTAATAAGTATAATTATTACAGTTCTAGCGATAATAACTGCATTATATGGGTAATAATGCATGTCATATTGATAATATCGGGAGTAATAAGTGTAATTATTATAGTTCTAGCGATAATAATAGTAAAATATGGCTAATAGTGCATGTTATATTAATAATAATAAAAGTAATAAGTATATTTATTATAGCTCTATCGATAACAACTGCACAATATGGGTAATAATGCATGTTATACTGATGATAATAAAAGTAGTAAGTATATTTGTTATAGTTCTAGCGATTATAACTGCATAATATGCGTAATAATGCATGTTATATTGATAATAATATAAGTAATAAGTATAATTATTATATTTCTAGCGATAATAACTGCATAATATGGGTAATAATGCATGTTATATTGATAATAATATAAGTAATAAGTATAATTATTACAGTTCTAGCGATAATAACTGCATTATATGGGTAATAATGCATGTTATATTGATAATATCGGGAGTAATAAGTATAATTATTATAGTTCTAGCGATAATAATAGTAAAATATGGCTAATAGTGCATGTTATATTGATAATAATAAAAGTAATAAGTACATTTATTATAGTTCTATCGATAATAACTGCATAATATGGGTAATAATGCATGTTATATTCATGATAATAAAAGTAATACGTATATTTATTATAGTTCTAGCGATAATAACTGCATAATATGGGTAATAATGCATGTTATATTGATAATAATATAAGTAATAAGTATAATTATTACAGTTCTAGCGATAATAACTGCATTATATGGGTAATAATGCACGTTATATTGCTGATAATATAAGTAATAAGTATAATTATTACAGTTCTAGCGATAATACTAGTAAAATATGGCTTAGAGTGCCTGTTATATTGAGAATAATATAAGTAACAGGTATAATTATTACAGTTCTAGCGATAATAACTGCATTATATGGGTAATAATGCATGTTATATTGATAATATCGGGAGTAATAAGTATAATTATTATAGGTCTAGCGATAATAATAGTACAATATGGCTAATAGTGCATGTTATATTGATTATAGTAAAAGTAATAACTATATTTATTATAGTTCTATCGATAAGAACTGCATAATATGGGTAATAATGCATGTTATATTGATGATAATAAAAGTAGAAAGTATACTTATTATAGTTCTAGGGATTATAACTGCATAATATGCGTAATAATGCATGTTATATTGATAATAATATAAGTAATAAGTATAATTATTACAGTTCTAGCGATAATAACTGCATTATATGGGTAATAATGCATGTTATATTGATAATAATATAAGTAATAAGTATAATTATTACAGTTCTAGCGATAATAACTGCATAATAGGGGTAATAATGCACGTTATATTGCTAATAATGTAAGTAATAAGTATAATTATTACAGTTCTAGCGATAATAACTCCATTATATGGGTAATAATGCATGTCATATTGATAATATCGGGAGTAATAAGTATAATTATTATAGTTCTAGCGATAATAATAGTAAAATATGGCTAATAGTGCATGTTATATTGATAATAATAAAAGTAATAAGAATATTTATTACAGTTCTATCGATAATAACTGCATAATATGGGTAATAATGCATGTTATATTCATGATAATAAAAGTAATACGTATATTTATTATAGTTCTAGCGATAATAACTGCATAATATGGGTAATAATGCATGTTATATTGATAATAATATAAGTAATAAGTATAATTATTACAGTTCTAGCGATAATAACTGCATTATATGGGTAATAATGCACGTTATATTGCTAATAATGTAAGTAATAAGTATAATTATTACAGTTCTAGCGATAATAACTGCATTATATGGGTAATAATGCATGTCATATTGATAATATCGGGAGTAATAAGTATAATTATTATAGTTCTAGCGATAATAATAGTAAAATATGGCTAATAGTGCATGTTATATTGATAATAATAAAAGTAATAAGAATATTTATTACAGTTCTATCGATAATAACTGCATAATGTGGGTAATAATGCATGTTATATTCATGATAATAAAAGTAATACGTATATTTATTATAGTTCTAGCGATAATAACTGCATAATATGGGTAATAATGCATGTTATATTGATAATAATATAAGTAATAAGTATAATTATTACAGTTCTAGCGATAATAACTGCATTATATGGGTTATAATGCATGTTATATTAATAATATTGGGAGTAATATGTATAATTATTATAGTTCTAGCGATAATAACTGCATTATATGGGTTATAATGCACGTTATATTGCTAATAATGTAAGTAATAAGTATAATTATTACAGTTCTAGCGATAATAACTGCATTATATGGGTAATAATGCACGTTATATTGCTAATAATGTAAGTAATAAGTATAATTATTACAGTTCTAGCGATAATAACTGCATTATATGGGTAATAATGCATGTCATATTGATAATATCGGGAGTAATAAGTATAATTATTATAGTTCTAGCGATAATAATAGTAAAATATGGCTAATAGTGCATGTTATATTGATAATAATAAAAGTAATAAGAATATTTATTACAGTTCTATCGATAATAACTGCATAATATGGGTAATAATGCATGTTATATTCATGATAATAAAAGTAATACGTATATTTATTATAGTTCTAGCGATAATAATAGTAAAATATGGCTAATAGTGCATGTTATATTGATAATAATAAAAGTAATAAGAATATTTATTACAGTTCTATCGATAATAACTGCATAATGTGGGTAATAATGCATGTTATATTCATGATAATAAAAGTAATACGTATATTTATTATAGTTCTAGCGATAATAACTGCATAATATGGGTAATAATGCATGTTATATTGATAATAATATAAGTAATAAGTATAATTATTACAGTTCTAGCGATAATAACTGCATTATATGGGTTATAATGCATGTTATATTGAGAATAATATAAGTAATAGGTATAATTATTACAGTTCTAGCGATAAGAACTGCATTATATGGGTAATAATGCACGTTATATTGCTGATAATATAAGTAATAAGTATAATTATTACAGTTCTAGCGATAATAACTGCATTATATGGGTAATAATGCATGTTATATTGATAATATCGGGAGTAATAAGTATAATTATTATAGGTCTAGCGATAATAATAGTACAATATGGCTAATAGTGCATGTTATATTGATTATAATAAAAGTAATAACTATATTTATTATAGTTCTATCGATAAGAACTGCATAATATGGGTAATAATGCATGTTATATTGATGATAATAAAAGTAGAAAGTATACTTATTATAGTTCTAGCGATAATAACTGCTTAATATGGGTAATAATGCATGTTATATTGATAATAATATAAGTAATAAGTATAATTATTACAGTTCTAGCGATAATAACTGCATAGTATGGGTAATAATGCACGTTATATTGCTAATAATGTAAGTAATAAGTATAATTATTACAGTTCTAGCGATAATAACTGCATTATATGGGTAATAATGCACGTTATATTGCTGATAATATAAGTAATAAGTATAATTATTACAGTTCTAGCGATAATACTAGTAAAATATGGCTTAGAGTGCCTGTTATATTGATAATAATAAAAGTAATAAGTATATTTATTATACTTCTGTCGATCATAACTGCATTATATGGGTAATAATGCATGTTATATTGAGAATAATATAAGTAATAGGTATAATTATTACAGTTCTAGCGATAAGAACTGCATTATATGGGTAATAATGCACGTTATATTGCTGATAATATAAGTAATAAGTATAATTATTACAGTTCTAGCGATAATAACTGCATTATATGGGTAATAATGCATGTTATATTGATAATATCGGGAGTAATAAGTATAATTATTATAGGTCTAGCGATAATAATAGTACAATATGGCTAATAGTGCATGTTATATTGATTATAATAAAAGTAATAACTATATTTATTATAGTTCTATCGATAAGAACTGCATAATATGGGTAATAATGCATGTTATATTGATGATAATAAAAGTAGAAAGTATACTTATTATAGTTCTAGCGATAATAACTGCTTAATATGGGTAATAATGCATGTTATATTGATAATATTGGGAGTAATAAGTATAATTATTATAGTTCTAGCGATAATAATAGTACAATATGGCCAATAGTGCATGTTATATTGATAATAATAAAAGTAATAAGTATATTTATTACAGTTCTATCGATAATAACTGCATAATATGGGTAATAATGCATGTTATATTGATGATAATAAAAGTAATACGTATATTTATTATAGTTCTAGAGATAATAACTGCATAATATGGGTAATAATGCATGTTATATTGATAATAATATAAGTAATAAGTATAATTATTACAGTTCTAGCGATAAGAACTGCATTATATGGGTAATAATGCACGTTACATTGCTGATAATATAAGTAATAAGTATAATTATTACAGTTCTAGCGATAATAACTGCATTATATGGGTAATAATGCATGTTATATTGATAATATCGGGAGTAATAAGTATAATTATTATAGTTCTAGCGATAATAATAGTAAAATATGGCCAATAGTGCATGTTATATTGATAATAATAAAAGTAATAAGTACATTTATTATAGTTCTATCGATAATAACTGCATAATATGGGTAATAATGCATGTTATATTGATGATAATAAAAGTAGTAAGTATATTTATTAGAGTCCTAGCGATTATAACTGCATAATATGGGTAATAATGCATGTTATATTGAGAATAATATAAGTAATAAGTATAATTATTACAGTTCTAGCGATAATATCTGCATTATATGGGTAATAATGCATGTTATATTGATAATATTGGGGGTAATAAGTATAATTATTATAGTTCTAGCGATAATAACTGCATTATATGGGTAATAATGCACGTTATATTGCTAATAATGTAAGTAATAAGTATAATTATTACAGTTCTAGCGATAATAACTGCATTATATGGGTAATAATGCACGTTATATTGCTAATAATGTAAGTAATAAGTATAATTATTACAGTTCTAGCGATAATAACTGCATTATATGGGTAATAATGCATGTCATATTGATAATATCGGGAGTAATAAGTATAATTATTATAGTTCTAGCGATAATAATAGTAAAATATGGCTAATAGTGCATGTTATATTGATAATAATAAAAGTAATAAGTATATTTATTACAGTTCTATCGATAATAACTGCATAATATGGGTAATAATGCATGTTATATTCATGATAATAAAAGTAATACGTATATTTATTATAGTTCTAGCGATAATAACTGCATAATATGGGTAATAATGCATGTTATATTGATAATAATATAAGTAATAAGTATAATTATTACAGTTCTAGCGATAATAACTGCATTATATGGGTAATAATGCACGTTATATTGCTGATAATATAAGTAATAAGTATAATTATTACAGTTCTAGCGATAATACTAGTAAAATATGGCTTAGAGTGCCTGTTATATTGATAATAATAAAAGTAATAAGTATATTTATTATACTTCTGTCGATAATAACTGCATTATATGGGTAATAATGCATGTTATATTGAGAAAAATATAAGTAATAGGTATAATTATTACAGTTCTAGCGATAAGAACTGCATTATATGGGTAATAATGCACGTTATATTGCTGATAATATAAGTAATAAGTATAATTATTAAAGTTCTAGCGATAAGAACTGCATTATATGGGTAATAATGCACGTTACATTGCTGATAATATAAGTAATAAGTATAATTATTACAGTTCTAGCGATAATAACTGCATTATATGGGTAATAATGCATGTTATATTGATAATATCGGGAGTAATAAGTATAATTATTATAGTTCTAGCGATAATAATAGTAAAATATGGCTAATAGTGCATGTTATATTGATAATAATAAAAGTAATAAGTACATTTATTATAGTTCTATCGATAATAACTGCATAATATGGGTAATAATGCATGTTATATTGATGATAATAAAAGTAGTAAGTATATTTATTAGAGTTCTAGCGATTATAACTGCATAATATGGGTAATAATGCATGTTATATTGAGAATAATATAAGTAATAAGTATAATTATTACAGTTCTAGCGATAATAACTGCATTATATATGTAATAATGCATGTTATATTGATAATATTCGGTGTAATAAGTATAATTATTATAGTTCTAGCGATAATAACTGCATTATATGGGTAATAATGCACGTTATATTGCTAATAATGTAAGTAATAAGTATAATTATTACAGTTCTAGCGATAATAACTGCATTATATGGGTAATAATGCACGTTATATTGCTAATAATGTAAGTAATAAGTATAATTATTACAGTTCTAGCGATAATAACTGCATTATATGGGTAATAATGCATGTCATATTGATAATAATATAAGTAATAAGTATAATTATTACAGTTCTAGCGATAATAACTGCATTATATGGGTAATAATGCACGTTATATTGCTAATAATGTAAGTAATAAGTATAATTATTACAGTTCTAGCGATAATAACTGCATAATATGGGTAATAATGCATGTTATATTGATAATATCGGGAGTAATAAGTATAATTATTATAGTTCTAGCGATAATAATAGTACAATATAGCTAATAGTGCATTTTATATTGATAATAATAAAAGTAATAAGTATATTTATTATAGTTCTATCGATAATAACTGCATAATATGGGTAATAATGCATGTTATATTGATAATATCGGGAGTAATAAGTATAATTATTACAGTTCTAGCGATAATAACTGCATTATATGGGTAATAATGCACGTTATATTGCTGATAATATAAGTAATAAGTTTAATTATTACAGTTCTAGCGATAATACTTGTAAAATATGGCTTAGAGTGCCTGTTATATTGAGAATAATATAAGTAACAGGTATAATTATTACAGTTCTATCGATAATAACTGCATTATATGGGTAATAATGCATGTTATATTGATAATATCGGGAGTAATAAGTATAATTATTATAGGTCTAGCGATAATAATAGTACAATATGGCTAATAGTGCATGTTATATTGATTATAGTAAAAGTAATAACTATATTTATTATAGTTCTATCGATAAGAACTGCATAATATGGGTAATAATGCATGTTATATTGATGATAATAAAAGTAGAAAGTATACTTATTATAGTTCTATGGATAATAACTGCTTAATATGGGTAATAATACATGTTATATTGATAATAATATAAGTAATAAGTATAATTATTACAGTTCTAGCGATAATAACTGCATTATATGGGTAATAATGCATGTTATATTGATAATAATATAAGTAATAAGTATAATTATTACAGTTCTAGCGATAAGAACTGCATTATATGGGTAATAATGCACGTTACATTGCTGATAATATAAGTAATAAGTATAATTATTACAGTTCTAGCGATAATAACTGCATTATATGGGTAATAATGCACGTTATATTGCTAATAATGTAAGTAATAAGTATAATTATTACAGTTCTAGCGATAATAACTGCATTATATGGGTAATAATGCATGTTATATTGATAATATCGGGAGTAATAAGTATAATTATTATAGTTCTAGCGATAATAATAGTAAAATATGGCTAATAGTGCATGTTATATTGATAATAATAAAAGTAATAAGTACATTTATTATAGTTCTATCGATAATAACTGCATAATATGGGTAATAATGCATGTTATATTGATGATAATAAAAGTAGTATGTATATTTATTAGAGTTCTAGCGATTATAACTGCATAATATGGGTAATAATGCATGTTATATTGAGAATAATATAAGTAATAAGTATAATTATTACAGTTCTAGCGATAATAACTGCATTATATATGTAATAATGCATGTTATATTGATAATATTGGGTGTAATAAGTATAATTATTATAGTTCTAGCGATAATAACTGCATTATATGGGTAATAATGCACGTTATATTGCTAATAATGTAAGTAATAAGTATAATTATTACAGTTCTAGCGATAATAACTGCATTATATGGGTAATAATGCACGTTATATTGCTAATAATGTAAGTAATAAGTATAATTATTACAGTTCTAGCGATAATAACTGCATTATATGGGTAATAATGCATGTCATATTGATAATATCGGGAGTAATAAGTATAATTATTATAGTTCTAGCGATAATAATAGTAAAATATGGCTAATAGTGCATGTTATATTGATAATAATAAAAGTAATAAGTATATTAATTACAGTTCTATCGATAATAACTGCATAATATGGGTAATAATGCATGTTATATTGATGATAATAAAAGTAATACGTATATTTATTATAGTTCTAGCGATAATAACTGCATAATATGGGTAATAATGCATGTTATATTGATGATAATATAAGTAATAAGTATAATTATTACAGTTCTAGCGATAATACTAGTAAAATATGGCTTAGAGTGCCTGTTATATTGATAATAATAAAAGTAATCAGTACATTTATTATACTTCGGTCGATAATAACTGCATTATATGGGTAATAATGCATGTTATATTGATAATAATATAAGTAATAAGTATAATTATTACAGTTCTAGCGATAATAACTGCATAATATGGGTAATAATGCATGTTATATTGATAATAATATAAGTAATAAGTATAATTATTATAGTTCTAGCGATAATAACTCCATTATATGGGTAATAATGCATGTTATATTGATAACAATATAAGTAATAAGTATAATTATTACAGTTCTAGCGATAATAACTGCATAATATGGGTAATAATGCACGTTATATTGCTAACAATATAAGTAATAAGTATAATTAGTACAGTTCGGGCGATAATAACTGCATTATATGGGTAATAATGCATGTTATATTGATAATATTGGGTGCAATAAGTATAATTATTATAGTTCTAGCGATAATAATAGTACAATATTTCTAATAGTGCATGTTATATTGATAATAATAAAAGTAATAAGTATATTTATTTTAGTTCTATCGATAATAACTGCATAATATGGGTAATAATGCATGTTATATTGATGATAATAAAAGTACTAAGTATATTTATTATAGTTCTAGCGATTATAACTGCATAATATGCGTAATAATGCATGTTATATTGATAATAATATAAGTAATAAGTATAATTATTACAGTTCTAGCGATAATAACTGCATTATATGGGTAATAATGCATGTTATATTGATAATATTGGGAGTAATAAGTATAATTATTATAGTTCTAGCGATAATGATAGTAAAATATGGCTAATAGTGCATGTTATATTGATAATAATAAAAGTAATAAGTATATTTATTACAGTTCTATCGATAATGACTGCATAATATGGGTAATAATGCATGTTATATTGATGATAATAAAAGTAATACGTATATTTATTATAGTTCTAGCGATAATAACTGCATAATATGGGTAATAATGCATGTTATATTGATGATAATATAAGTAATAAGTATAATTATTACAGTTCTAGCGATAATACTAGTAAAATATGGCTTAGAGTGCCTGTTATATTGATAATAATAAAAGTAATCAGTACATTTATTATACTTCGGTCGATAATAACTGCATTATATGGGTAATAATGCATGTTATATTGATAATAATATAAGTAATAAGTATAATTATTACAGTTCTAGCGATAATAACTGCATAATATGGGTAATAATGCATGTTATATTGATAATAATATAAGTAATAAGTATAATTATTATAGTTCTAGCGATAATAACTCCATTATATGGGTAATAATGCATGTTATATTGATAACAATATAAGTAATAAGTATAATTATTACAGTTCTAGCGATAATAACTGCATAATATGGGTAATAATGCACGTTATATTGCTAACAATATAAGTAATAAGTATAATTAGTACAGTTCGAGCGATAATAACTGCATTATATGGGTAATAATGCATGTTATATTGATAATATTGGGTGCAATAAGTATAATTATTATAGTTCTAGCGATAATAATAGTACAATATGGCTAATAGTGCATGTTATATTGATAATAATAAAAGTAATATGTATATTTATTTTAGTTCTATCGATAATAACTGCATAATATGGGTAATAATGCATGTTATATTGATGATAATAAAAGTACTAAGTATATTTATTATAGTTCTAGCGATTATAACTGCATAATATGCGTAATAATGCATGTTATATTGATAATAATATAAGTAATAAGTATAATTATTACAGTTCTAGCGATAATAACTGCATTATATGGGTAATAATGCATGTTATATTGATAATATTGGGAGTAATAAGTATAATTATTATAGTTCTAGCGATAATGATAGTAAAATATGGCTAATAGTGCATGTTATATTGATAATAATAAAAGTAATAAGTATATTTATTACAGTTCTATCGATAATGACTGCATAATATGGGTAATAATGCATGTTATATTGATGATAATAAAAGTAATACGTATATTTATTATAGTTCTAGCGATAATAACTGCATAATATGGGTAATAATGCATGTTATATTGATGATAATATAAGTAATAAGTATAATTATTACAGTTCTAGCGATAATACTAGTAAAATATGGCTTAGAGTGCCTGTTATATTGATAATAATAAAAGTAATCAGTACATTTATTATACTTCGGTCGATAATAACTGCATTATATGGGTAATAATGCATGTTATATTGATAATAATATAAGTAATAAGTATAATTATTACAGTTCTAGCGATAATAACTGCATTATATGGGTAATAATGCATGTTATATTGATAATATCGGGTGCAATAAGTACAATTATTATAGTTCTAGCGATAATAATAGTACAATATGGCTAATAGTGCATGTTATATTGATAATAATAAAAGTAATAAGTATATTTATTATAGTTCTATCGATAATAACTGCATAATATGGGTAATAATGCATGTTATATTGATGATAATAAAAGTACTAAGTATATTTATTATAGTTCTAGCGATTATAACTGCATAATATGCGTAATAATGCATGTTATATTGATAATAATATAAGTAATAAGTATAATTATTACAGTTCTAGCGATAATAACTGCATTATAGGGGTAATAATGCATGCTATATTGATAATATTGGGAGTAATAAGTACAATTATTATAGTTCTAGCGATAATAATAGTAAAATATGGCTAATAGTGCATGCTATATTGATAATAACAAAAGCAATAAGTATATTTATTACAGTTCTATCGATAATAACTGCATAATATGGGTAATAATGCATGTTATATTGATGATAATAAAAGTAATACGTATATTTATTATAGTTCTAGCGATAATAACTGCATAATATGGGTAATAATGCATGTTATATTGATAATAATATAAGTAATAAGTATAATTATTACAGTTCTAGCGATAATAACTGCATTATATGGGTAATAATGCACGTTATATTGCTAATAATGTAAGTAATAAGTATAATTATTACAGTTCTAGCGATAATAACTGCATAATATGGGTAATAATGCATGTTATATTGATAATATCGGGAGTAATAAGTATAATTATTATAGTTCTAGCGATAATAATAGTACAATATGGCTAATAGTGCATGTTATATTGATAATAATAAAAGTAATAAGTATATTTATTATAGTTCTATCGATAATAACTGCATAATATGGGTAATAATGCATGTTATATTGATGATAATAAAAGTACTAAGTATATTTATTACAGTTCTAGCGATAATAACTGCATAATATGCGTAATAATGCATGTTGTATTGATAATAATATAAGTAATAAGTATAATTATTACAGTTCTAGCGATAATAACTGCATTATAGGGGTAATAATGCATGTTATATTGGTAATATTGGGAGTAATAAGTATAATTATTATAGTTCTAGCGATAATAATAGTAAAATATGGCTAATAGTGCATGCTATATTGATAATAATAAAAGCAATACGTATATTTATTCCAGTTCTATCGATAATAACTGCATAATATGGGTAATAATGCATGTTATATTGATAATATCGGGAGTAATAAGTACAATTATTATAGTTCTAGCGATAATAATAGTACAATATGGCTAATAGTGCATGTTATATTGATAATAATAAAGGTAATAAGTATATTTATTATAGTTCTATCGATAATAACTGCATAATATGCGTAATAATGCATGTTATATTGATAATAATATAAGTAATAAGTATAATTATTATAGTTCTAGCGATAATAACTCCATTATATGGGTAATAATGCATGTTATATTGATAACAATGTAAGTAATAAGTATAATTATTACAGTTCTAGCGATAATAACTGCATAATATGGGTAATAATGCACGTTATATTGCTAACAATATAAGTAATAAGTATAATTAGTACAGTTCTAGCGATAATAACTGCATTATATGGGTAATAATGCATGTTATATTGATAATATCGGGAGTAATAAGTATAATTATTATAGTTCTAGCGATAATAATAGTAAAATATGGCTAATAGTGCATGTTATATTGATAATAATAAAAGTAATAAGTACATTTATTATAGTTCTATCGATAATAACTGCATAATATGGGTAATAATGCATGTTATATTGATGATAATAAAAGTAGTAAGTATATTCATTAGAGTTCTAGCGATTATAACTGCATAATATGGGTAATAATGCATGTTATATTGAGAATAATATAAGTAATAAGTATAATTATTACAGTTCTAGCGATAATAACTGCATTATATATGTAATAATGCATGTTATATTGATAATATTGGGAGCAATAAGTATAATTATTATAGTTCTAGCGATAATAACTGCATTATATGGGTAATAATGCACGTTATATTGCTAATAATGTAAGTAATAAGTATAATTATTACAGTTCTAGCGATAATAACTGCATTATATGGGTAATAATGCACGTTATATTGCTAATAATGTAAGTAATAAGAATAATTATTACAGTTCTAGCGATAATAACTGCATTATATGGGTAATAATGCATGTCAGATTGATAATATCGGGAGTAATAAGTATAATTATTATAGTTCTAGCGATAATAATAGTAAAATATGGCTAATAGTGCATGTTATATTGATAATAATAAAAGTAATAAGTATATTTATTACAGTTCTATCGATAATAACTGCATAATATGGGTAATAATGCATGTTATATTGATGATAATAAAAGTAATACGTATATTTATTATAGTTCTAGCGATAATAACTGCATTATATGGGTAATAATGCACGTTATATTGCTAATAATGTAAGTAATAAGTATAATTATTACAGTTCTAGCGATAATAACTGCATAATATGGGTAATAATGCATGTTATATTGATAATATCGGGAGTAATAAGTATAATTATTATAGTTCTAGCGATAATAATAGTACAATATGGCTAATAGTGCATGTTATATTGATAATAATAAAAGTAATAAGAATATTTATTATAGTTCTATCGATAATAACTGCATAATATGGGTAATAATGCATGTTATATTGATGATAATAAAAGTACTAAGTATATTTATTATAGTTCTAGCGATAATAACTGCATAATATGCGTAATAATGCATGTTGTATTGATAATAATATAAGTAATAAGTATAATTATTACAGTTCTAGCGATAATAACTGCATTATAGGGGTAATAATGCATGTTATATTGATAATATTGGGAGTAATAAGTATAATTATTATAGTTCTAGCGATAATAATAGCAAAATATGGCTAATAGTGCATGCTATATTGATAATAATAAAAGCAATAAGTATATTTATTCC